>PVIA01002492.1:0-199904 GCA_004024845.1 Tonatia bakeri | reverse complement strand
GGAGTGACTTTATTTATTTATTTGAACCCTTCAGTAAAGAGCTACTTAACTGTCCCCTGGGGCCCTGGGGTATTTAGTCTAAGGAAGGTAAGCCTCACAAGACTGTTACTGAGAAAACCCAAAATGGTCAGCTCAAGGAGAGAATCATAAATGTTGGTCCTTGAGTATCTTAAACATTTGGGGCTAATTTTAAGGATCTTTGTGAGCCACGCTTGACGTAGAGCCAAGGCGGGAGTATGCTGGCCGGAAGTCCATTATTTTTTCATGAACTGTACCCGTGACGCCTCCTCTGTGACTTCCCTTGCTGGTTTCTTTACAGAGCAGTGACAGCACACAGCCTCGCTGGGGGTCGCAGGGCTGGGTGTGCGTTGCTGGGGTGTCATAGGTCCGGGTCCCTGCCCTCTGGCTCTCTTTCTTTCCAGCCCCCCTGCAGTGAGCTACGGCCCTATGACTTGCCATGGGTGACACAGTGGAAGTGGCAGCGATGGGGGCCCAGTCTGGGCAGGAGCTGAAGGAGCCGGCACAGGCTGCCTGAGTGTTCTTTCCCTTCAGCCTTGGTTTCCAGCAAAGGCCCAGATACTGGCTGCATGGTCAGCTGGGGGCTGGGAGCAGAGCCCCCACCGACCACGATGACCATGCAGTGTGAATAAGAAAAATTCCTGCACAGGAACTTCTCTGAGGCTCGGGCAGTCATTCGCTCCCGCAGCCTGGTCTGTCTCATCCTGCCCGATACACTCATGAAGTAACGTGAGTCCAGGTTTAGCCCTGGCTTTCCGACGGGCTTAGCTCTGTTTCTCCAGAGTTCTCAGATGGTCTTGCTCAGGCCTCACTTGAGAAGTCCTCTTGGCTATTTGCTTTTACTGTGGGACACCAACGGGCCCCAGCCCTGCTCGGAGATGCTGCTCGTGTGATCAGCAGGGGGAACTCCAAGGGGGCCTTCACTGTGCACGCACGAGGCAGCCCCCATGCGCGTGGCCACCTGGCCATTTGGAGTGTGCTGAGGGCAGAACAATGCCAGCCTTTCCTCGTGTACCTTTCCCCTTTGAGAGAGACAATTTGCGATGGCCCTTGGGCATCCCTGAACCGTTTCCCTGGGTATGCTGAGAGGGCAAGGCCCTGACCACTCTTCACCTGAGCCAGCCCTCAAGGTCGTGCTTGCCACGAACTGCTTGGAGAGATGAAGTAACATCCGTTACCATGCCGAGAACAAGCTTCCTTCCATGCGCTGTAAAAGCAGGGACTCTCCCAAGCCCAGTGTTCCTCTCCTGTAATGTAACCCACTGCGTGGTGCACCCACTGTGGGCCCCTGGCACTCACTGCCTTTCTCGGACTTGGTGTGGGAGAACCGAAGTTAACCAATGCAAAGCTTTGGCTACTGCCTTTGCCCTGAGCCCATTTCCTCTGACCCAGTCCTGCATCTTCAGGAGCAGGCTGACTTGTGAGCTCATAAATAGGGTAAAGTCTCAGACCTGGCACTGTCCTCGACACTGCCGACCACGACTTAGCATGCACAGCCCTGGGCACAGTGACCGCTGACAGGCAGGAGCAGGTTCACTTTCCGCTCGGGGGTCTGGGGATCAAGGGGTCTCAGGACAGTCTCCTCCCGTATCTAATGCTTCCTGGGGCCTCAGTTTTACCCTCTGGGCTGAGGATACCAACCTGGGACCCCCTACTTCACACTCAGGGGGTCAGGTTTGCAAGTCTGAGGGAAGACAACCGGTGTTCTCTGGTAATCATCAGCTGACTCCTGTCTGCTCTTGAGATAATGCCAGCACACTTGGACTCCTCCCAGAGAGACTCAGGGAAAGAGGAAGGAAGCATTTGCTGTCAGGGAGACAGGAGGACAGCAACCAGAAGAGCCCCAGCTGGCTTCTGCGCCCTGGTTCTGGGCGTCTGCGCAAATGGACAGGCTGGTGCGTTTCACCAGGCATGGCCGGGCTGCCTGACGCCTGGGGCTCTGTTTGGAACGGGAGACACGATGGCCACCTCCAGGGAGCTGGTAGGGAGGACTTGCCTTCATTTCTGCGTTTGCGTCACCAGGGCAGCCATGGTGCCTGGCAAGGGCAGAGTGCACCGGAAACCAGGTGTCAGACATGCCTGTGCCATTTCTCCCTAGGCCACTCAGGATTTTCCCCGCAAGCTATTGCCTAGCAAAGCCAGAGTGCATTCATACAACTCACATGAATAAGGAACTTAGTGAAAATTTGGGGGGGGGGGCGAAGCAAGGAAGGGACAATTATTTGGCATCTTTGCTGCACCCTCACTTGGGGACACACATGCCGCTGCAGCCCTTGGCTGCACTTCAGGGCACGAGGCAGACTGAGGGAAGACTGTCTCCGCACGTTCACAGGTTGGGTAGAAGAGGACAGAAGGAGCAGGGGTGGCTGCAGCAGCTCTAGGACGGTGGCAGGACAGAGAGGAAGTGAAGGAGGGGACCTGGATGAGGTCTCATTCTCAGCAGGGGCGTGGTGGCTGACTGGCTGGGAGGACCCCAGTTTCTGCCTGTCTGCCACACTGGGCTGGGGCTTTCTCTTCGCAGAGGATTCTGGGAAAAGTTGCCCCTCCGAGTCTCTGGTCCTCGGGGAGAGGGGTCGGGCCAACCTCAGGAACCCAGCCTGCCCACCCCCTCCCTCAGAGGGCCTGTCGCCAGGAGAAGGATGACCCCCTGTGTCTGAGTCCTCATTTTACTTGCGGCTCGGTGCTAATCTAATTGCTGGCTCTAACCTAATTCTCCTTTGATGCCCGAGTCCTTTGCCTGCCGATATTAAAACTCTTTTCATTTAATTGTGTGGAAGATAGATCCTCCTCGGTCGTCAGGTGGTAAATATAGAAGAGCTGATGTGTGGCTCTAATTTCTTCCCTGGCAGGCCTCCTACAGCTCTGAGTAATTGGGGACCAAGATGCTCTGGACGGGGAGGGCCAGGAAGGAGGGAAATGGGAGTCAGGGGGCGGGGAGCAGGGCAGCACCTCACCACAGTCAGGAGGTTGCAGATCAAGGACAAGTGGGCCTGACTGCAGTCTGAGCTCTAGACCCTTCTGCGGGTACAGCAGCAATGACAGAATGCTTCTGGGAGTGGGGGTCAGGGTGACAGCGAGCCTATTCCAGCTCTACTCTCTGCCAGCTGTGTGACCTCCAGCAACTCACTTGACCCCTCTGGGCATCAGTTTCCTCCTCTGTAAAGTGAAGGTAGGCATGATATCTGGCTCACGAGGAGGCTGAGAATGCACTAAGGTGATCTGCCTAAAGCCTCAATGTAACAGCTGGCGTGTGGTCAGTGATGATCACTATCACACGACATTTAGCCACAGTGGGTGTCAAAGGCCCCCACACCCAGTGTGAAGCAGGAGAGCGTTAGCTACTCACACAATGAGCAGGCATCAACCTTCCTCGCTCAGAAGGTTGAAGGGTTCTGAGTCGGGCTGTTCGGATGGCCTTTCCAGAAAGAGAAGGTTGCATCGAGGTGGGTTTCCCCTGCATCGAAGGTGCCCAGCCCACAGCAGGGGCAGCACGGTCACCCTGCTCCTCTTGAGGGTGTCCCCAGGAAGCAGAGGGGGCCAGTGACCTCAGGCGGCTGCCGGGTCTTCCCAGGAAAGTCTCAGAAACCGAGACTGCCAAGGCCTGTGGCGCACACTTGCCCAAGCGGTCCAAAAACGGCCAAAAATGCCCGTTCCAGGGCCAGAACTAGGATGGGGAGAGTGAGGTGCTCACCTGGGATGTGCAGTTTAAGAGGCACCCCAAACTCAGGAATCAAGATAAATAATATTTTAAAAACGTTGAAACTCATTTAAAAATCCACGATGCGCACAATGTCACACTGAAGTACAGACAGGCTCTGCATCTGTCCCTGCAGGACTGCGAGAGGGAGGGCCTCACCTGCCGCACGGAGTCCTGGCCCCAAAGCTCCGGCCCCTGCCCACGGCTGTCAGACGCTCTGTGAACAAACAGGTCAGACGAGGGCGCTGTTTGGGGTGGGCTCTGCTGTCCGCGCTGCTGTGCAGAGGAGGGTTGAATTCTCCTGCTCCGAGAGCAGCACCACATGCAGGTGTGAGGTTTGCAGAGGGGACCCCAGGGGGAGGCTGTGATGCGCCCATAGACGAGGGTAGCCCCTCACCCCCGCCCCCACCAAAAGGCACCGAAACGCTGCTTTCCACCCTCATTCCTTTGGGGCTTTCTCTGGGAGCTCTCTGAGAATTCAGAAGCTCCTAGAATGACTAAGCACTACCAGACCTTCACCTGTTCAGTCGCTGAGAACTCTCCACTCCCCTGGCTCCGCTCCAGACAACTGGGGACCTCTCTCTACTTGTCCAAATCCTGGACAGGCTGGCAGGGCCCGCTCACCTCTCCAGCTGAGGACACCCCCACCCCCATTCGTTCTAAAAGCACACATTTGAGAACCTGCTCTGTGCCAGGCTGGATTATGGAGATACAAGGATTGAATGAAAACACGATTGTGCTTGGGGAACTCAAAATAGTGCCAGCACGTAGTCCGGTTTAGGTTGTGCTGGAAGTTCAGAACGAAAAGCACCAATCTCTGGTGCACCCTGCTCTGAGTTCTGTCACACCACTAGGCTCCGACAGCTTTCGGGTGGTTCTTTAGTATTTAGCTACGTTTTTCTAAATACACGCATACACAGTATTTTTTGGTTTATCGCTTTTGCACATTAGCTTTTGACCTCCTGCTGTGGGAAATAAAGCCGTAAACCTCCCTTCTTCCTCCTGCTTCCTCCTGCTTCCTTCCCTTTCATTCTCCGGGGGGCGTTATCTTCCAATTTTCCGTTGAATGAAAGCACCGCTGAGCCCCGTTATACGTTATAACTGCATTCTTTTCTTACACAATTCTTCTTTGCTCTAGAGTTCATAAATCCCTTTTTTATTTGCTGATGTCTGGTATCTATCGTTAATTTTTTCTAAGCATGTGATGTCTCTGCCCCTTGCCTGTCGGTCCTAGTTTCCAATCAATCAGACACGTTAGTTTCTTTTGTTTCTTAGAAAGGTTTTTTTTTTGCCTTTTTAAAAAGATTTTATTTATTTATTTTTAGAGAGCGAGGGAAGGGAGGAGAGAGGGAGAGAAACATCAATGTGTAGTTGCCTCTCACGCACGCCCTACTGAGGACCTGGCCCACAGCCCAGGCATGTGCCCTGACCGGGACTGGAACTGGCGACCCTTTGGTTCACAGCCCGCGCTCAATCCACCGAGCTACATTGGCCAGGGCTCACACATGTTGGTTTCATTTCCCCTCGATTTTCTTGTTCTGGTCGTGACCCCTTGTTCTCGGGGCTGTGCCCGCCTGCGCTCTCAGGACAGGCTTCTCCTTCATGCCGAGATGGACCTTCTGCAGTCAAGTCCTCATCCGAGGGTCTCTTTTCTGTCTCTTCCCAGGGCCGTTCCCCTGTCTCAGCAGCTTCTGGAGAAAGGGGGTGCAGGAGTGAAAATTGCAGCCCTTTCTCTGTCTTTAACCTACCCTCATCCTTGGGGATGGTTCCCGGGAGCGTGGATTTCCAGGTTGGAAGTATTTCCCCCGCATAAAGTTTCACCATCGCCTTCGAACTTCCAGGGCCGCCAGAGTGCAGCGACCCTCCCCGCTCCGACTTCTGTTCTCAGGTGGCCTGCTTTTGTCCCTTTGGATGCTCCCATGATCTCTCCATGACCGACCGTGAATTTTCTGTGTCCGTTGTGTTGGGCGCTGGGTGAGCCTTTGCATTTTCGAAATTCAAGCCCTTCCATGCTGGTCAGTTTTATGTGTAGTGTCTTTGATCATTTTCCTTCCCCATTCCCTCTGTCCTCACTTTCTCGAACTTTCTTCAATCAGACGCTGGACTTCCCAAAATGGAGCTCCGGTTTTTTGTTGTAATATTTTCCCCCACGTTCTTTTCTTTTTCCAATTTTCTCTTTTTCTGATATTCTTTACGTTTCACCTTCTATCCTTGTATTGGCTTTTGAATTTATTACTCTTTTTATTTTGATTTCCCGGAGCTCATCTTTCTTTGTTCTCAGCTCCTTTTTCAAAACTTCTTTGTATCTGGATGTGTTTTCTTTTTCATTAAAAATGTTGTCATTAGTGTTCTCACTGAGGTTTTCTTCTGTTCCCTGCCTTGTCTCTATTTCTTTATATATTTTTTCCCATTTGGACTTTGTGTTTTCTTTGTTTGGACCTTGGTCTTTAATGGAGGTGGTCAGATGGCAAACCTGCTTTCTTGTTGGGGGCAGGGGGTGGGCACCGGGCACACTGTGCCCGTCTCACCTTAGGGGTCTGTCTGGGTCTTTGAGAGGAACCCAGCATCCCGCCTTAATGGGGGGCGCCCACCCTCTGGGGTTCAGGATGAGGGAGGGGCTCACCTGAGAGGTTTCAGAAGTGGAAACATTGTTTTTTCCTGAACTTAGTTTTGTTTGTTGGTTGCCTCCTTAGCTTTTGTGTATCTGCCTTGCGCTCTTTTTAAACACTCCAGCAAATCATGAAACTGCTTTCAGTTCTGTTCACCTCCTCCAGTAACCTGTAAACTCTCTTTTTTCCTTTATTAGAGACATGCCCCTGAGAGCCTCCTGTTCCACTGGGAGGGGCTGCTCCCACATCTCTTCCTCAGCCTTCCTTCCAGAACCGTCCTTCTCATCTTCCGCACGAGAGAGCCCACTCCCCAGGAAGCCTTCAGTTTCAAGGGCTGCCAGAGCGCAGCGACCCTCCCCGCAAGGGTACTCAAGTGTACCTGTGCCTCCGTGTGAGTGCGATCCTGGCTCCTTCCTGAGCTGGCTTTGATGATGGGAGTCGGGGACGCAGGGGACAGAGCTGGGAATCCAGGGCACCGGAGAGGAAGATGCCTTTGTCCGCGGTCACACAGCACGGGCTGGGCAGAGACAGGGAGCCTGGGCTCCTTCTGCGCCTGCATTCCAGGGCTGCAGCATCTCCTGGGCCCCTCGCTGCCCCCTCTGTCCTCTGGCCACTGCCCCAGAGCGGAGGCTGACTGCGTGGGTGCTGTGGAGACACTGGCAGGACAGATGTGAGCTGCGGGGAGGTGCGTGGAAAAGGAAGACAAACAAAACACCCCTACAGCCCTCACCCCACTCTGCTGCCCCCACGAGCGGCCCATCCCCCAGTTCCCAGTTCCTCATTTCTTTCTGGGACTGTGGAAGGAGGATAGGTCATTGGAACCCATGCCCTCCATGGCCTTCATTCCTTCCAGCTGAGGATGGAGGTTTTGTTGTCATTTCCTTGGTGTTTTTTGGCATAGAGGGTGAATTCTGGTTGCCATGGCAACTACAGCAGAGGGAAGGAGGGGAGGGTCTGGGAGTTTGAATTTGTTCCTCTGTCAGCTGGTTCTCCAAGTGGGGATCTGCAGAGGTCGGAGACTGAGGGTTGCATGAAAAGCCCTGGTCCAGGAAGGCCCCGTGGGTCCCCAGGTCTTCCTGTCCAGCCTGGCCCCCAGCTGGCCTCTGCACCATGCAAGTCTTCTTCCTTCTGGGGAGGTACAGGACTCCCCCACTATGACCTGAGGTTCTGGGTGTGAGTGGAGGAGAAGGAAGGAGAGTCCCCCCGCTCTGGAGAAATGTGCAGGGGCTGGGACACGTGCCAACCCCTTCTGCACGCCAGGGCAGCAGCCGGGGAGTGGGACAGGGCAGGGAGTCCCCTGGGGAGGCCTGAGAACACGGACTCAGCCGCTCTGGACCTTGGATCGGGAAGTCAAATAAGGGTGCAGGACCAGGCATGTGGTGGCTGAGCCTCTTTTCAAGGAAGTCGTCTCCCTGTACTAGTTTTTTCTTAAAACATATGTCCCTCCAGTTCAGTTTCCCATTTTTGACAGGGACATAGTGACAAAGAAATCTTTTTTTTTCCCCCTTAGACAACAGCATGCACCCAGTGGCACATGGCAGCTGGCACCAGGAATGGGAGGGGTGTAGCCATAGGGAGCGGTGGAGACTGTGGCCAAAGAGGGTGACAGGCACTGCTCCAACCCACTCCAGGTGACTGTTGCCACATGGATATACTGGCTCCCTCGCTCAGGAGAAACCAGAAGTCCAGCTTGTGCACAATTTCCTGGACTTTACCATTTTCCTTGCCCTCACCCATCACACGGCCCACCCAGACCCAAGGCCTTTGCAGGACCACAGACGGGGCAGCCCCTGCTGTCACCTGAACAGTTACAATGAGCCAAACCTTTAGACAGGACCCTATTTGCCTCGACCTGCCACAGGTAGGGACATGGGCACTCCAGCAGGGCGGAGACCTGCTTGGCCCAAGGCCCCGAGTGGCTAATTGTCAGTGCTGCAGCCGGAGTGCCCCACGTGGATAAACAGAAAGACAACTGAGAGGGTGCATGCTGTCCGGAGCACAGGACACGGACTGCCTTGCTCCGTCGGGCCAGCTGGGGCTGAGAGAGCCAGGGAGCCACGAGCACTGCAGCCCCCATTTGCTGGGACCAGCGCCAGGCTCCATGATTTACGGGTGTCTGTCGAACAGTGGGTCCCGGGTCTGTGGAAAGCACAATTGCATTCCCGCAGCCCACAGCTCCTTTAAAAATGTGTTACTGGGCAGGTCTTCTCCTGCTTTGTGAGTTGAAAACTTGGGCAGGCCTCATGTCTTTTCTGCTCACTCTCAGACCACAGAGAAGATATTAATTAAAACTTTGAAATCGATTTCACAGCACTTTTTCCCTTTGCCTAGCCAGGTCGGGGTGGCAGCAGGAAGCGGGATGTGGCTGGCTCCTTTGTTCTCTTCTGCTGTTGTTGCCCTCCTTCAGCAGCCCTCCCTCCTGTCCTGTCTCCAGTTTCTGCCCCCTCCTGGGTGTGGGAGGGTGAGGGAGGGGGGATGGGAGGGCTGGCAAGGGGAGGAAAGTTCTCCCCAGAGCTGGTGCCATCGGCAGCTGACTTCGCACGCTCTGAGCCTGGTGGGTGGTTAAGGCCAGCTCCTGTGTGGGTGTCTCTGTTCTGGTGGTCTGGGGAAGGAGATGGCACCCGTCACAGGTAGCAATGTCCCCCCACCCCAGGTCCCTCACCCAACCACAGGGGCCCCAGATGGACTAGGCCATTCCAAGGAGCTTGATTTGTGCCAGATACCTTTTGCCTGCACCACTCTCCTGCTGTGTGACCTTGTTAAAGACCTTGGGTAACTGCTCTTGGCCCTAATTGTCCTCAGCTGTGCAATAAACAGGCCATCTTCCTGCTGACAAGGGGCAGGTAGGCCCTAAAGGGGTGGGCTGGGGTGGGCTGCTGGGGTGAGCAGGGAGAAGCTTACCCTTCCTCTGCTCTTATCCCGTCCCTGTCTGGGAGGGCAGCTGCTTTGGGGAGGGAAGGAGGGGCAGGTAGACTGCAGAGACTGGGAGGAGAGAGCCAGAGGCAGGACAGGTCGGTGTAGAGGGGGAAGAAGGCGGTGGTGGCGGCCTGAGGGAAAGAAGGAGAGCCAGAGAGGGAGACTGAAGCAGGGACAGAGGAGCTGGAGGGGTGTCCTCTGCCCCCCATTACCCCTTAGCCCAACGAGGGAGAGTCTACCTGTTTGTGTACCCCCTTCAGGCTGCCCGCTGTGGCCCACCTGCTCAGACAGTGGGTGGCGACTACCTCCAAGAGTTCCTTCATCTGTCCACACCCCTGGGGCTCTGACCCAACCCCGGGCAATGGCTGACCAGAGCCATGCAGGCTGCCCAGTTCAGTCCTTAGACAGGGAGGCTTGGTGAGGGATGGTGGCGCATGGTCTACATAAGGGGTCAGATTGCTTGGGTTCACACCCCTGCCGGCTGTGCACTGAGTGTTCCCATAGGCCTGCTGCTTAACCCCTGTGCCTCCGTTTGCCCAGCTGTAAGCTGGGGTTAATAACAGAACCATTTCACGATGGTGCTAGGAGGTTTGAATGAGACAGTCCAAATAGCTGCAAGTTTAGGATAGGATGAGGTCTCCATAGATACGTGTGGCTATTACTTGAGACTCTTCGGACAGACGTGGGGGCAGCAGGCAAACGTTTAACTTCTGCACACCTGTGTTCACACGCACTCCAAGGGGAGCGTGAGCCTGGCTCCCACAGCCTGCAAAGGGGGCGACAGAATCCAGCTGGTCATGGACAGAACAGCGGCTGTCTCCAATTACTGGCTCCTCCTTGGCTTTCAGAAAGATTTCTAACCTTTGGAACATATTTCATCCTTACCCAAAATACGTTTATTGATTTTAGAGAGAGAGGAAGGGGGAGAGAGAGAGAGAAAGAAACATTGATCGGTTGCCCCGCTACGTGCCCTGACCGGGGACTGAACCTGCGGTCTAGGCAGGTGCCCTGACTGGGGATCGACCCCCAACCTCCAACCAGCTGAGCCACCCGGCCGGGGCTGGGGACGATATTGACTCCTGTTGTAGAGATGAGCAGGTCCTGGGAGCATGCGTGGTTTGTGGAGGGAGGGTGGCGTCCAGATGGGGAAGCTGGGACTCCCTCGGTCCAGGCTCTAGATGGGGGTTTAGGGGTCAAGGGGGGGGGACAGGAAGAGGAAGTGCTTCTGCTTAGTTCCTGCCTAACAATTCTCATTATTTTCCCCACGTTCTGTTCCTTGCTGATTCCGAACAGCAGAAACCAGATCTTAATGCCATAATTACCTATCTATTTGAGGAGAAAATTAGACTAAAACGACCCAGAGCTTTCAGCCTGCAATTCGGGAGATAGGAGGGCAGCAATGGGCAGGAAGGAAGAGAGAAGCTCCTTCACAGGAGGGTGTTCGAGCTGCCAGGGCCTCAGAAAGCAGTGGTCCCAGGCCCCCGGCAAAGCCTGGGGCGGGGGGTCAATGCCGGGGGTAAATTCCTAGGCCCAGGCCTCCCCCCTGCAAAATGCAGGCTCCTATTCCCCCCACCCCTGCCCAAAGAAGACATGGTGCAGAACCCGCCCAGGACCACTGGGACCCCACAGTGTTCTTGAGAAAAATGTAAGTTGTTCAGGCAGGGTAAGGACGGAGGGTGTGAGCAGTCCCTCCAGATATGGAAGGTCCCTGCTCCGCACCCCTCCCTCACTTCCACTGCATCCTGGTCTTCACATGCTTGGTCTACCTCGAAGACTGGGGTAGGAGACCTGGGCTGTGCCCTCGGGAAGCCTCTGGCTGGTGGAGGGCAGCCTTCTCTGCAGGTCAGCCAGAGAGGAGCCCAGGCTGAGATCATAGCCAGGCTGGAGGGCAGGGCTCAGCCACCCGGGGCCAGGAGAGCTCAGACAAGGGAGGGGCTGGCCAGCTGGAAAGGCTCCTGTCCCAGGCGGATGGAGCTGGTCCTTGAGGGCCGGGCACAGGGCTGCGGCAGAAGAGCCTCAGGTGGTGGCGGCGTCTCGTTGCAGTGGAGGCAGAACTAGAAACGAGTGAGACAGGAGGGGAGGCTGGAGTGGAGACGACACCATGAAAGAGAAAATGTGGACCTGGGGCTGACCTCGGAGAGGAGAGGGTCAGACAGGATGCACCGGCCACTGGAGCCGGGGAGGACCTCAGAACAAAGGGACCACTTGATCAGATTAGCAGGTGGCAAAACTCTGCCTCTGGCTGGAGAGTGCGTGAGTGAGTGAGCGTGGAGGCCTGGTGACCTGGTAACAGGATGTTGCAGCTGGTGTAAGGCAATGGTTCCCCAGCTTGGGTACTTCCTGTGGTGGAGAGGGGGACTTGGTGCCTTCCTAACATAGGGGAGGGCTGGGCTGGGCAGGTCAGACCTGGATGGGGTGCTTGGTGCAGAAGAGGCTGTTCCTACGTTCTGGGTTTGGGCCACTGGGGGGTGGTGGCGCCCTAACACAGTGACGGGCTTCCTTGCGGACGACTGCCAACTCCCTGAGAGGTGTCACTATAGAGGGGTCAGGAGACAGTCGGACAGACAGTGATTTGGGCCCGCTGGCCAATAGTCAGTGGGTGGAGAATGGCCCTCGTTGGGTGGGTGTGGGAGGAGGCAGGAGTGTCAGAGCCCATGGGGACATCTGTCTCCTCCCATTGGGATTGTGCTATGACCCCAGTCTAAGAGCTGCGTAAGAGTTTCTTCGAAGAGTGACGAGGGGGTCAGGGCCACCATCATTTAAGGGGAGGCAACAGGCAGGGTTATGGAAGCTGAGGACATGGCCATAGGTGCCTAGAGTTGCAGACGGGAGAGGCAGTGGGGCCTGAGGCTGGCGGAGGTTGGGGGCCTCAGGGTCCCAGCCCAGGGGGAGCTGGGGACAAGCCTAGATCCTATAACTGAGTCCAGCCTGCTGTTGCTAGCACCTGTTGAGCAGACTGGGGTGTGAGGCTGCTCGGGAAGGAATGTTGGGGTACATTAGCACAGGGAGCTGCTCTGCCTGAGCTTCTGGGAGGGAGAAGCCAGCACCTCGCCCCTCTCCCAGCCCAGCTGTCCTCTTGGCCCTCCTCCCCACTTCCTTTCTCCTTCCTCCCTTCAGACCCCGAGGACTAGACCACCACGGGCCTGGGCGCGGTACTGGTTCCTGGACCCCACCCCCAGGGCCCAGGGCTCTCCCATGCAGGGGACATGGGTACCACTGACTAGACCTGAATTTCCAGCTGCAGTTCAGATCTCTTGTTGCACAGATAACCGATGGATGGCCTTGGGGGCTAGACTTTTGGGGGAGGCTCAGGCTGGGACTAGACTTTGAGGTGACAAGGTATACTGGCAAGTTTGTCACAGGGACACTGATGGGTAGAGGGGATGGCTCTGTGCCACGCGCCACACCACAGAGATCTCAGATCAGCGCCCAGCCGAGGGAGGCAGCAGCACCTGGGTGCTGGGGAGCTGAGAGTACGCAGGGGGCCCCTGGCCCTCGGGCAGCGCTGACTCATCCCTGGAGCCACTGTGGCTAGAACATCCAGTCCCCACAGGCAAACAGGAGCTTATCTGGGCCATCCGCCTGCCTGCCGTGTCTGATGTGATGTCCCCAAGGAGGCAGTGTCCTCTGCACTGGCACTTGCCTGCAGCCTGGCGGCCCTGTGCAGCTGAGTTGAGGAGTGGTGAGGGCAGCCCCTAACATTCACAGCCCTCTGACCAGTGCTCAAGTCCCAGCTGGTCTTAGAGGCACAGGGTGAGCTCGTGCCTAGAGACCAAAGGGACCCTAAATCCTGTTTCTGCAATCTCTGCCAGGGGCAAGCCCCCAAACTATACCCCCCTCACTGAGGGGCACTGCCATCTCACCCCGGGGCTCACACGTCCTTCTGGGAACATGGAGTCATGCCCAGAACAGAGGCTCGCTGGAGGTTGGGGGTCTGCAGCATGGGGAGGGGGGCCAGCTTTAAATGTGTGAGGTGTAGTTTCTCAAACATTTTTTAGCAGAAGCTCAATGACTAGGATGCACGAAAGTGGTCACTCTGCTGGCGGTTGGGGTGGTGGGCTGGGCCCACCAATGGACCCCTGTCCTCCGTGCCCATGCACAGCCGCCCCTGCAGTGTCCTTGACTGACCTCCAGGGGTCCCACATTCAGAAAAGCCATGGACGGGCTCCAACCTCTATGTGAAAAACTCCGAAGACCTGTGTCACAGGTAAGCACGCCAAGACTTACGAGGGAGCAGCGACATCCATGGGGTCATTTGTGGCAAAGCCAGGGACATGAACCCAGGTCCCTGCCTCCCTGGCTGGAACCTCACAGCTGCCCTGGAGGACTGCCTCTTCCCGACGGCAGCTCCAGCTGAAAGAATTAATTGTACGGTCCTAATTATGTGTCTCGATATTCTAGGCCCCCTTACATCTGCTCGGAAGCAGGCAGAGTACATGTAAATGCTTGTGGAAAGTCACTGCGCTCCCTTTCTGTTCAGCTCTGGTCCTGGCTCCCCTGGGGGTGGGTGGAGAATAAAATAAGGTGAATCTGGTCCCTGCCCTTGATGAACTCACAGTCGGGGTCAGGAGTCCAGGAAAGGGTGACCCACCCCCGGGAGCTGAAGGCAGGCTGGACAGGAGAAGGGGTTCCCTGTACTGTGTGGCACACAGTGCGGGGTGGAGTAGATGTTCCCAGGGCATCCTGGCCGGCTGCAGTTTCTGTTTCTGGCCCAAAATGCTATTAATAATATGGACCCTGCCACTTACTAGCTGTGCCTTAGGTTAAGTTTGCTAACCTCTCTATGCCTTAGTTTGCTCCTCTGTAGTGGGGAGGTTATAAAAGCACAAATCTCAGAGAGTTATATGTGAAATTTATCGTGCATCAATGCTTGCAAAACCCTGAGCTGTACATCTGGCGTCCGGCACATGCCCCTTGATGATGAGCCAATGGTGACGGCCGTGTGGCAGCCCGCTCAGGTGAGCGTCCACCCCGAAGGAGAAGCTGTGGGGTGAGCTCGCCCAGCAGCTGGGCTTCTCGCCTGAGGCTTGGGCAACAGAACTGTGTTCTTATGGAGAAGAAAGAGCCCTGGCACAGGAAGCAAGAGGCTTGGAACTCAGATCCTTGCTCTGCCACCAAGGACCTGTATCTTCCCTGAGCCTCAGTTTTTGCATCTGTAAAGTGGGGAGCATGACACCAAACACCGGAGCGCTGTGAGCGGTTGGGTCAGATTCATGTGTACAATGCTGTCACTTCACCTGGCACACTGGATGGAGGAAGCATTCAGAGAATGTTGGTGCCCCTCCCAGCGAGGCCGGGCCAGAGGGCTCTGAGTTGCATATCACACAAGGACCCTCCTGAGGGTTTGGAGGGAAGAAGGAAGCAGCGGTGGCAGCAACTAGCGCAGGTGGAAGCAGGTGGAGAAGTCAGGCTGGGACAGAGCGGGCTTTCATTGTCATTCACTCAGCACCTTTTCCCAGACATAGTGTGTGGTCCCTGGACTGGGTCCTGGGCAGACAGACGTGGTGACATTTTCCTGCACACAGGGGCTCCCAGGCTGGGGAGAGTGGGTGACGATGTCCTCCCAAATGAACACCATGCCAGGGGAGGCGCCAAAGCTGGCCCAGGGGCTGGGCAGCGTCAGGGTTTGCTTTGGCGTGGCTGGTCTGGAAGAAGAGCTACCCTCTAAGACACGCATGACAGGGGTCGAAGGGCATCCCAGGTGGAGGGCGCAAGTGCAAGTGCAGCGGCCACATATCGTGAGAGGGCCCAGCAGTCCAAGGGAAGTTCTGAGTTGTGAATTTTTCTTCCCAAACAAAGGCAGACTCATCCCTTGCCCAGGTCACCCGGTTCAACCAGGACCAGCACTCTTCCTGGAGGGGCCAGCAGGTCTTTTAGGCCACACCCATTTCCAAAATTCCTGCAAAGCCACAAACAGCATGACTAACAGTCCACTTTTGAAATGCAGGCCAAAGCTCCAGGGCTGCCCAGGAGAGTATTGACTGAAACCTCCCCTCAGGGCCTGGGAGGGTTTGGGGAAGCTTGTGGTGAGCTTGGAGAGGACCAGCCTAAGCCCAGGCCCAGAAGGCTTCTTGGAGGAAGAGGCAATGTTGGCGGAGGTCTGCCCCTGTGCCCATCTCCATTCCCAGCCTGTGACCCAGGCTCCCCACCGCCCGTGTTAGCAGAGAGTCAGGCTAAGAAAGCTGTGGGCACTATGGGCTTCCTACTGCAGATCAGGGCTGGGAGTTTTCCTCACATCGCTTCTCGCTAAGAAGACAGGCCTCTTCTCAGGCACGTTGCTGACATGTTTTCTTTTCCCCAGATGAGGATAATGAGCCTGTTTGGGAGTTGGGCTGACAGCGCAGGCAGCAGGCGGGGGTGGGGACGGGAGGCCCCGGGGCTGCAGGCAGCTCTGCTGAGCAGACACTGCCTGGGTGACAACCACAGCCTCCAGCAGGCGGGGATTTCCATTCGCCACATGGAGGAGAAGGCCGTGGGGCAACTTTGCTCAGTTACGTGAACCAGAAAGCCGGCCTGGCTGTCTTCCCATTTAACCCCTGCCTGTGTGCCAGTGCTGGAAAGCGGCCAGCCACCACCCTGCCCCAACCAGAAGGAACCTGGAGCCATTCTGGGTATCTCCAGACCTCTCACAGGAGGGGCCTGCCCTCTGCCCCGCCCCTTCCAGGGCTTCCTCACCCCTTGCTGAAAGCCCCACCCCCACAACCCCGAAAGGCTCAGCCCCAGGCCCCAGCCCAGGCTGGGGGTGCGCTCTTCGTGGACACATGAACTGGGAGGCGTGGAGGGGAAGCACCCACAAGCCCTGGGCTCTCTGTGGGCAGGTCACAGGGGAGCCCCTCTCCTGCTGGAGGGTCAGCACCCAGGGTCTCGTGTTGCTCAGAATTTCTAAGCACTTGGTTGGAAAGGCTCGTGTGTTACTCACATCAGGGCTGAGGCATGTTTATTTTAGAACCACCTGCAGCAAAACACCTATATTCACCTTGAGGATACACCCTCCACCCAGTCCTGCACCTTGGGTCTCTGGAGGTCTGAGGGGGGCCCCACCCCTGCTTCCATTTGGGTACCCAGCTTCCATTTCTCTGCCCAGAGCTGGGAGTTTCCCTCAGACCCTGAAGCCACACATCCATCCCTACTGCTCCAGAGAGTGAGGATTAGTATATGCCTTTAACAGGGCCTGAGGGCTTCGCAGCTGGGCAGTGTGGGGGCCTGCCCTCAGATGCCAACATGCCCCCTGGCTGTGTGCTCCTGGGTTGCAGCTCTAGGAGGTGGGCAGAGCCCAGGGCTGGGAGGCAGGGCCCCAGCCCTGTCCTCCGTCCCGGCCACTGACCCTCACTGTGGCAGCGAGTGGGCCCCTCCACCCCTCTGCGCCTCAGTTTTTCTGTCTGCCTCATGGGCATGTGGGAGACTCCAGTAAAGTACACAGAGGCTGTAGCTGCCCAGAGAGGCACCTCGGGGACCGCTAGCCGTCTGTCCTTGGGCAGCCCTGCAGCCATGTGCACCCGCTTTTTTTGCTCTGTGGTCTCCCCGGCAACGAGGTGTGGCCTGCCAAGCTCACGGCCAGGCCCTGGCTCCGAACACATCTTCAGTGGCACGCAGAGATGGCTGACGGCAGGAGCCAGGGCGAGGCCCAGCCTCCCCAGCTGTCGCGGGGAGCTGTCAGACAAAGCCAGAGCAGGCCGGGAGGGGCAGGCTGGGCCTGGGGGCCTGGGAAACTCACTCTGAGTCCCTGGCTGCCCTCCCCCTACCTCACCCTCCTATCCCTGCCTTCTCAGTGACCTGTTCTTTCCAGAACACTCCATTTGGAATCTTGCAGCTCTGGGCCTCAGTCTCCCCATGTGTTGAAGGGGTGGGGGCTGATCTCTAGGCCTCAAGTGGCCTGAGATGAGGGTCAGGAGGCCAGAGGCCTGCGGGGGTGGGTTCCGCACTGTCTTCAGAAAGCTGCCCTTGCTGCCCCGACAGGACACAGAGGGTGCCTGGCTCAAGGACATTTGTTAGATAGGGTCTCCTGAACTCTCTGCTCCAAGATCCAGAGACCGCCCTCCGGTCCTCGCCCCATATCCCTGGCGAGGGTCCTTCTCCCAGCTGGCTTTGGTGCCAGTCTCGCCCTCGGCCACTGGCCGGGACCTGCAGGCCTGCGAGCCGGGCAGCTCTTTCCTCAGTTGCTGTTGCTCCTGCGTTAAGGCCATTATTCCATCCGGGTCCTGAGAGATGTGGAAGCCGGATCTGGCCCTGGGGGGCGGGGCCCAGGGCATGTGCAGGGAGGAGAGAGATGGATGCTTCTGCTGTGGATAGCTGGGTGCAGGAGCGATGGGAGTAGAGGCGTCTGGCAGCACCCACAAGACGAAGACAGGGAGGTTTGGCTCCCCTCCTGCAGGTTCCCAGGCCAGGCCAGGAGCGGGGACCGGCCCAGGGTGGTGATACAGAACCCGGGTTCCGCTGCCTGCCACTCAAAAGCCACTACTCAAGGGACAGGGTCTAATGGAAGGAACGCAGGGTTCTTCAGGATCTGGCAGCTTGAGAGAGGGGAAGTCCCCTCCTCTTGTAACAAAGACACCTTAGCATCTCAACGCAGGAAGGGGTTTGAGGGCAGGGGGAGGGGAAGGCAGAACAGAGGAAACCAGAGAGGGCTGCACGCTCTCAGCAGAGGGTGATGGGTCACAGTCAGAGTCTGCACAGGCTGCCCGATGACCACCTCGAGCCTGAAGGCTGGGGTCTGCTTCCTGCCCTCTCGGCAAGCGGGCTGTGTATCAGTGATCGTTTACAGACACAATGCTGAAAGCATGGGGGGTCAGGGAGGGCACAGTGGGAGCCAGCGAGAGAGGAGGGGACGTGGTCGGCAGGCGGGGCCCAGAGGGGGCCAGGCCTCAGGATTCTGCCAGCCACAGTATGTGCATCATCCTCAGTGTGGTGGGAAGCCATTAGAGTTAATGTATTTATTTTTAAAGATTTTATTTGTTCTTCGAGAGAGGGGAAGGGGGAGAAAGAGAGGGATAGAAATATCTATGTGAGAGAGAAACTTCAATCGGTTGCCTCCCATCCATGTCCAGACCGAACACTGAACCTACAACCCAGACATGTGCCCTGACCTGTCATTGAACCAGTGACCTCTCCTCTGTGGGCCGATGCCCAGCAGAATGAGCCACAGTGGTCTGTCTGGGCACCGTTCAAGGAATTTAAACAGAAGAGACCTCAGAGCAGTGATTCCCAACCAGGAGTGACTCCCCACTTTCCTCCCCACCCCCAGGATATTTGGCAACACTTGACAGGGGTAGGGCTGGGGATGCCACTGGCATCTAGTCGGTAGAGGTCAGCGACACTGCAAACGTCCTGCAAGATAGAGGACAGCTTCCACCCCAAAGGCCCAAAATATCATCAGTGCTGAGGCTGCGAAGCCCTCATCGGAGCTGCTGTTCGCCAGGGCTGCTGTTCTTTCTGAAGAGCCCAGGGTCGCTGAACTCACGTCCACCTCTTTCAGTATATGCTCTGGGTTCGAGCTCTGTCTCCAAAGTGTCAACAGTGCAGAGGAGGAGAAACTCTCCCGCAGAAGAATGGAAGATCCAGACTACTGGGGCCCGCGCCACGTGGGACCTGTGAGCGTGGCGACATGACCGGTCTCAGGCGAGATGTGCTGTGAGTGCAAAGCACACACTGGATTTCAGATTTGGTACAGTAAAAATAGTGTAGCATAGTCATATGTTTTATCTTGATTATGTGTTAGAGTCCCATTTTAGATATATTGGGTTGAACAAAAGGTATCATTAAAATTCACTCTGCTTGGTGCTTATTCATGGTTTAAAGTGGAGCTACTAGGAGATTTTGAATCACACATATGGCTTCCATTTGTAGCTCACAATATGTTTCTGATGGATGGTGCTGAGTTACCCAGTGATAATATTGACTCAACTCCTTCCTGTGTGCTGAGTACTGTTCTTTTTAAAAATATAGATCACTTGACTTAATTTTCACAACCACTTCATAAAGCGAGTATCGTTATCCTTGCTTCCATTGTGAAGAAGGTGTCACCCAGAGAGGTTAAGTACGTTGCCCAAGGCCACACAGGAAGTCAGCATAGAGCTGGCTCCAGAATCTGGGAGCTGGACCACGTTCCCCGAGGATGATTGCTGGGTAAGGGGGGTCAAGATGCAGTCAGACAGGAGTGGGGCGACTCTGGAGCCACGGGATTCACCGAGGGAGTGGGCATGCGAGTAGGAAGGGAAGGGAAGGGACCAAGAAGGTTCATGGGTTTGCTCGGAGCAGCAGGTGGAAGGCGATGCTGTTTGCTGAGATGGGACCATGGGAGGAGGAAGCAAGGCTGGGAGGCACAGGGATCCCTACTGGCCCTGTTAGTCGGAGAGGACTACAGACATCCAGCTGGAGACGTCGAGAAGGCAGCTAGGTTTGCAGGAAGCCGTGTGGAGTGGAGATGGACATGTGGGGGTCAGCCCAGGTAGACGGGATTTAAAGCCATGGGGAGGGGGTGGGTGAAGTGATCCTCTGTAGAGAGTGCAGATGTTGGAGAGGTTTTTAGGATAGAGCCCTGGGCCACACCAGCACTTAGAGGCTGAGCCACAGAGAAGGAGCCAGAAAGGGAGGCTGAGAGGGAAAAGGCAGTGGAGGCAAGAGGAAAACAAAGCAGAAGATGAAGGAATCTGAAGACAAGGGTCTGCTCAGGTTTCAGGCTCACCCCAGAGCCAGTGAGCCTCTGGCTGCGTGGAGCAGGCTGTCAGGAGAACTCCTTGGCCCGAGGCACAACGCCCTGGCTCACCCTGGGCTGGAGCCCAGCAGGCTGGCCAGATCCATGCTGAGTCCCGGGAACCACGCATCTCTGCTTCCTGAAAAGAGCAGGGAGGGGCCGTGTCTCATGGGCCCAGCCAAGAAGAGGGCCCTGCCTTCACTGAGAGGAAGGCCCTGGGGTGTGGGAAGGGTGACTCAGGCAGCTACTCCTATTTGGGAGTCAGAAAGTCCTTCCTTATGTCTGACTGCAATCCTGCCTGCTCCAAAGGGAGCCTGCAGTTCTCAGCTCCCCTGAGCAGACTGCCTCATACACATTGGTGGCCGAAGACAGCAAGTGCTTCTTTTCCCCACCACACCCTCTCCTAAACCTGTCTTCCAGAAGCCGCCCCTGCTTCTCTGGCCCAGGGGAGACGCTCCTCCTTGCAACAGCCCCAGATCCAGCCCAGGGCTCTGACAGAGTGTGGAGTTCAGGACACACGGGGAGGGACAGGCAGGGACTCTGATCTGGGCTCTTGGGGTCCTGCCACTAGCTCCAGAAGCTTCCAGCTGGCCCCACCTCTAAATCCTCATCTCTCTCAGCTGACTTGAAAGGTCTGTCTCCAGGAATCTGTTCTCAAGAACACTTGTTTCTGGTTTGGCAGCTTGCTCGCTGCCACCTGGCTCCTGGCCGCAGGGACCCTGGCTTCTGCTCTCGGCCCGCGGGCTCCTGGCTGTGCTGCCCTCCTCGCATCCCCAGGTTCCGGCCGCTTTGACTCTCCTCTGCTTCCTCTGTCCCGGCAGCCCAGCCACTAGCCGCCAGCCACAGTGAGGCCCCCTCGCTAATCTCTCCGTCGGCAGCTTCTCTTCAACTTGGCTGCCCACAAAACAAAGTGCTTTGTCGATGAAAAAGCCCTTTGGGGCTAAACACAGGAAATTAAAGACTCTGAGCGCAGTAAGAAAATCTATTCTTTTTCATAGATTTCTGCAATCCAATTGCTTCGGCTTCTGCTGAGTGGCTGGATCTGCTGGTCGTTGTTCGCACCCTCGGGGACTGGCCGGCGGGGGTGATAGTAACAAGGAGGGCCTCTGTCTGAGATTCCACCATCCACAGTTCATGTCTTCGGGCCTGCGAGGCTGGCCGAGTGGCCACGGGGCACCGGGTGTCCTTGGCAGGAAGGAACCTTCAGCCCACCATCAGGGGTTAAGGCCTGGAGTGGGCTTATTGACAGCCTCCCAAGAAATAGCACATCCTGCCGTCCTGGGGGAGGGGGAGGGGGAGGGGGAGAGGAGAAGCTATCGAGGCTGACTGAGTGCAGTGTGTGGAGGGAGCAGCCTCCTGCAGGTACAAGAGGGAACCACAGCCACACCTTCGAGTCCCAGAAGGTTACTGCCACTCTCAGCGACCCCACTGCTCAGTCTGCAAAAGGAGGGGGGTTGGATGGATGGTGCTTAAGGTCCCTGTCGGGTAGAATTTATGCAACCAACGTAAGTAGAGTTTGATCCATGTGCCAGAGCTTCCAGGAACCCCTTGGGTAGTGCCCAGGGCTTTCAATCTGCCACTGCAACCAGAGGGCAGGTGGAGCCCCCTCCTGGGCAGCCTCTGGCCAGTTCCGCTGTGAAGGTGTGAGCAGCTTGCTGAGCGGTGGGCACACAGTCCCAGGAGGGAGGGAGGCAGCAAGGGGAACCAGTTGGTCACTGCAAGCCCTGTCGCATCTGAAAGGACTATTGTGATAGGGATGGCTGGGCAGCTGCTATGTGTCCTCTGCTCTCTCTCATCTCCCAGTGGCGCCCAGGAGGTGTGAAAAGACTGTGATCCGAGGGGCCTGAGGATCGATTCTTTGCTCACTCGATGCTCCCTCCTGGGCCATTACACAATCTCACGGTTTCAATTACTGTCTCCACGCCTGAGGTTCTGTCCCTGGCTACACGTCAGAGTCACCTGGGAGCTGTCAAAAATACTGAGGCAGGCCCTGTCCCCGACCCAACAGATCACGGTTTCTGGCGTCGGGCCTAGGTTTGAGAATTTCTTAAATGCTCCTGTGCATTCAGGGATGAGAACCAGTTTACCTCCTGATCACTTCCAACTCTGATCTGTCTCTAAGCTCCCCGCCTGCTTCCTGGACTTCTCTTCTTGCTTCCTCTTAGGGGGCTGCACATGCAACCTGCCCGAGTCAAGTTCACCATCTGTGTCACCTCCACCTCACTCCACCTTGAAGCCTGCTTCTCCCCAGGGCTTGCCGCCTTGGGGAATTGACCGCCATCATCCAGTGGTGTCAGCCAGCAATCTGGGGACAGCTCTGCCTCTCTAGTCCATGTTCTTCATGTCAAATCTGTCACTCTGCCAAGATTTGATTCAGCAGCTATAACAGAGAGACCCAAAATAGCGGTGCCCCAACAAGAGACAAGTTTACCTCTTCCTCATGTGAAAGTTTAGGTAGGCACCTCAGGGCTGGTAGGGCAGCTCCAAAATCATTGGGGCTGGGATGGGACTGGCTTCTCAGTTGTGTGCCTTTGCTATCCTTCATGAGCAGCTTTCTTTTCTCTGCCAAAGATGACTCTTCAGTTCCCCTGTCACATCCCCATTCCCTTCCAGAGAGGGGGCAAAGAGGTCATGCCCCTACTTTGCTGGGCACAGACAGGATGTCCTTCACATCACCCCTGTTCATGGCACATTGGCCTAATCAGGCTCACACCAGGCTGCAAAGAATGCTGGGAAATGTATCCTATTGAATTTCCAGTTCATTCACTTCTCTGCCTCATCTGCTGCAACAGCTTCCTGGTGGTGTCCCCACATCCCAACCCTGGTTTTCCCCTCTGCATCCTGGATGATATTGTTTACATGCAAACGAGACCTGACCATCTTTTCAGGAGCTTCCCACTGCCCTTAACAAAGACCCAGAGTCTTGATGGCCTCCAAGGTCCTCACTACCAGACATAGCCCTCTGGCATCAAATAGAACCCGTCTCTTGCTGTGCGTCCTCCAGCCGCACCGGCCTGAGTCCAGCGGGTTGAGTGCAGGTGCCCCTATTCTATTCACGGCCTTTTCTCGTGTTGCTTTCTCTGCTGCAACATTCCCCACCCGAAGCCCCTCCCACCCACTCCCAGCCCCCTCAGTTGTCCTTCAGATCTCAGGTTAATGGACTATTTCTCTGGGAAACCCCCCTGGCCCCTGGGAGATCAGGCCGCTCGTTATAGAGGCTTATGGCACCCTATTCTTTTATTTCAACATCACAGGTTGGGTTATATTATTTGTGTGATCGTGGCTTAACTTCTGTGTACCCCATCCCCCTCACTGCAGGCTCCAGGAGGCAGGGATCGTGGCATCCCCAGTGCCCGGCGTGGTGCCTGGCCCGCCGGAGGTCCTCACTGAGTGGTCTTTACCAGTGCAAACTGTGAGGGAGAGGGAAGTGTGAAGAATGACTCCCTGGTTTCTGGCTCGCCAAAGAGATGAGTGTGGTACCATTTGTGGAGATGGAGTGCCAGGAGGGGGCTGCAGATCACTGCAGGATCCTGAGGTCAGTGTTGGAGAGGCTGGGCCTGAGGGTGGGACACAGGTCGTTGAATAGAGGGATCTCTGGGGAGGTGTCCTGTTGGAATCAACTAACATTGGATTCTCCATCTGGCCCAAAGTGATTGAGGGTCAAGGCCACCAGAACAGCAGCCATTTCAGGGGAGAATAGTGAGCAACCTGGCAATGTATCCAACTTAAGAGGGGAGGGATTGGGAAGAACTCCTGACTCTGGTTCTCCCACTGAGTCCTGTTCTTGGAAGGGCCTGTCCCAGAAGCTGCGGCTCTGAGCAGCAAGGGCCGTGAGCACCGTGAGGAGGGTGGGACACTGCACTCGCTCACCTGTGTGACCGGGCACACCCAGGCGCAGTCCAGCTCAGCCATCACAGTGGACAGTCTGCTGAATGCCAGGCCCCGTGAGGGTTGAAGACAACGGCAGTGGTGGCAGCAGAGTGGTGTGGCTACTGCGTATAGAGCACTCACTCAGTAGTGCCAGACGCCATCCTAGCCACTGTCTCAACTCATTCGCACCACAATGCTCCTGCCGCTGGTCTTCGCATTGTATAGTGGGGGCACCGAGGCAATAAAAAGTTACAAACCAGATCACAGCTGCTGGGCGGCAAACAAGAAGGAAGGCTACAGCTCTTCAGGTTAAAAACACTTTCAGGCGTGGGATTGTCTCCAGTGATACTGAGGCTAGCTATTATTGTCCCACTGGGTAGAGGGGGAAACTGAGGTCCATAAAGGGGTATCTAGTGAATATAACACTTCTTAGCTGCTCTAATTTCCCTGCCATTCTCTCACCCATCTCCTTTTCTATTTTTATGCCTAAATCAAGTTTTCCTAGGAAGAGACAAAACTAATTTTAAGAAGACAGGCGGCTGATGGGCTGGCTGAACAATTCAGTAAAAGGTGATGGGTAACCACTTTCAAGATTAATTCTCAGCAATGTGATGGAATAATAGCCCTTTGCAGAGCTTGACAGTTTAAAAGGCCTTTTATAGAACCTGACCTTGTGAGACAGATCGTATCATCCATGAGTCACAAATGACCCTGAGGGTGACTTGCTAGGATCCTGGGGCTGGTGGATTATAGACAAGATAGAAACTTACACTCAGATGTCCAGACTTCCAGTCCAGAGCAGTCTGTCCGACACATCCATTCACCTCTCTCTGTCTGCACCACCTCCTCCTGGCACGTGTCCAGATTAGCTCCCACCTAGGTCTTTCATTTTCCTCAGAACGTGTTTCCCTTCTTCCTCTTCCTGCCAGGTTCTTTAGAATTCTGTTTTTTGCTAAATTTCAAGTATTCCATGGATGAATCAGCTAATTCACACTAAAGTGTTAATGACTAATAATGGCTCTCAATATATTTCCTCTTTAGAGGGTATTAGATATTTTCAATTGAATAATAACAATAACAAAAAAATCCTCTATGGGTCCTATTCTTGGAGTTTTTAAAAACAGTTCTCATTCCTTTATCTTATTTTCTTCTCAGATCCAGCCCCACCCTTTTCTGTTTACTGCCACAGCCTTAGTTCAGTCCAGCCCTTCCTCTTCGGTTCCCAGGTCTCTAAGTAGTCTTCCTGCCCCCAACACAGGCTCCATCCTATTTTCCAAACGATTCTGTTTAGGATCCCTTGCTTTGAACTCTTCCCTGGCTCTGCATCCTCCAGGAATAAAGCTGATCTCTTGGTCTAGTTCTTTCTACATGTCATGTCAGGACAAGTCTGTGCACCATCAGCTGTCGATCTCGGTGTCACCCAATTTCAGGGACACTTGCCAAGCTCTCCCAGTGAGTCCCTTCACGCTCCTCTCACTGGAATAAAGTGAGGGAAAGGACCGTTTGTTACCTCTCTTCCCTTGGAAGTACCCCCTCCCCACAAATGTATCCTGGCTAGTTTTCATTTCATCTCCTTGCCTTCTGTCATACAGCCTGGGGTGGCAGTTGGGGTGATGTTGGGTAAGCAGTTTTGGGGCCATTCCCTTCACAAGTCCTGCATGGACAATGTCTCCAAACCATTCTCCAGGGCGGGGAGAATGGGCAGCGTTGGAAATGCAGGTGAGCATTTTTCATGTCACGAGCACTGGGCAATGCCACTGGCACTTGAACTGGAGACTGAACCAAGGAGGCTGAATGGTTTGCATCATAAAGGATGGCCTGGCAGTAAAGAGGGTCCTGACCCAAATGCCCACAGCTGCCCTCCTTGGGAAATGTGTGTGGGGCTACGAGGCAGAGATATCGGCGAGCAGCAGGGTGGTGACCTGGGTAGAATGCGAGTCTCTCACCATTAGATGAGCGTTCTCTGCACTGCATCACCCCACCTCTCACTGGGGGAAAATGGTGTCGGTAAGGCACTGAACTGGGAGATTGCTGAGGGGTGGAGGGCCTTTTCCTGTGACCTTCTGATCCTGTGGTTGCAGGGCCCAAGCAAGGCTGGCCACACTGCCTGTGGCATGCCAGCATAGCCCCCGGAATGTGAGCGACGGCGTCTCTCTTCTCTGCCCAGGTTGCTGCAGCTATGAGAGGTCTGTGTGTCCGTCTGCCCTTCTGGACAGGACTCCCTTGGCCTTCAGAGGAGTGAGCAGTGTGTGGTCAGAGGTGTTGGGAGCTGAAGGGGGAAGCCTCCAGCTGGGCTGCGCAGCCACCTTGGTGGGAAGAGGGCCGTGATCCCTCTGACAGGGGACTCAAGACTTGGAAAATTTTAGCTTAAGGTAAAAAGTTATAAGTCTAGCAAGTAATGTGTATGTTAAGTTTTTGTTTCAGAAACTACAGATAAGGCCCATCCTGGCTCCTGGAAAAACAGCTGACCTCTTGGGGTACTGATAGAAGATTACCTGGGGACATCCGAACCTTTGTTCCAGGGAGAGCAGGCGACCACCCCGCCCCCTTGGGAACAGCTGACTGCCCAGGACAGCAATGTTGCAGCTTCTGAATCTCAAAGCCCTCACTGTACCTTGTTGGTCCTCCACTACCCCCTTATAAAAGATCTGGCCAGGAAAGAGAAGAGAAGATGGTTTAGTAGGGTATGAACCTGCCATCTTCTCGGATTGCTGGCCACCTGAATAAAGTGCCCATAAAAGATTCAAGCACTGTTATTGCTTATTGGATTTGGTAGTGACAGGCAGCCGGTGTCTTTTTCGGTTGCACCTCCACCTTGGAGATGCTAAAAGGAGAAACAGAAGGCACCAAACACCCTGATTTATTTGTTATTGGGATGGTGATGGGGTTCTTCCTCAAAAAGCTTCAGGCTCATTAAGGAAAAACACTAACCTGTTCCAAGACACTAAAACCAGCCGCAGGGGAAGCCAAGACAGTGGGTGGCAGAAAGGAGGAAAGGAGTTGAGGGAAAAGAACAAAAGTTGGGAGACCCACCTGGGATATGTGGCTCCCTCCAGGCTTCTGGAACTCATGGTATCCCCGTCCCCTTTGTTACAGTCATCAAGGTCAACATCCCCACAGCCATCTCCACCCCCAGCACCAGCAGGGCCACCTCTGTGGCCACTCACCCAACTGTCTCTCCACACCCAGCATCTCCACCTCCGGCCGTGTCTTGGCTCTCTGTCGGAGTAAGCCCTGGCCCACTGCCCTCCTCCCAGATTCTCTTTCTCACTCTGGAAAGGGCTGGGGGTGGGGGTGGGGAACAGAGCTTCTCCGGGACAGGAGACCCTTCTGCACCAGTGACAGGGAGACTCAGCGTGCTCTGGACTTCAGGATGGAGTTCAGCCCAGGTCTGCGTAGCTGTGAGTTTCTAGAAGCCTCTGTCTCAAGGGGCTCTTGTTTACCATTTTAGGAATGCTAGTTTTATGTGAATCCCATCTTGAGAGTTCTGTGGGCTCACGAAGCCTGCAAAACTCTTCTTGTTTGGAAGAATCTGTAGCCGGGATCAGGGTTTGGTCTTAGGTTAGGGTTCGAGGTTAGAGGTCCGCCTGTGGCTGGGGCAGGAGCTTCCCTTGAGCCTGGGATTAGAAAGAGGCTAATTTGAGACAAGGTCAGGGGTCAGTGTCCAGCCTGGGTCAGAAGGCTGCCTGAGGTTGAGTCAGTTCTCAGGGCAGAAGTAGTGGCAGGTGTCCAGTGTCTGAACCTCTGTTTTATATCCAAAATCTCTCACCCAGCACCACCACGTTGCCCTGGGTCAGTCTGTTTTCTTGAGAGATTCCTCCCCACTCTAGACCCTTTGCCACTACCCTCCTTTCAGCCCTTAGGCCCCTGGGGCTCAGGACACAGCTCCGCTCCTGCTCTGGGCTGTGGACTTCAGGACGAGATGGATGACCTGCTGAATTCAAAGCCCTCTGCAGCCGGAGCCTGCAATTGGAGGAGAGGCCATGACCAGGCCTGGTGCCCAGCCAACCCTGGCAGCTGGATGGCTAGCGGTAATGGGATTAGGGCTGGCCATCCCGCCCTGCCTGCATGCTGCCCCAAGCCCCACCCGCTCTGCCTCCCCCTGCATCCTGATTAGGATGCAGCCCTGAGCTCTACCCACCCAGCCAGGCCAGCCTCATTGTCTAGCGCCTAGCAACCCTCCCTGGGAGCCCTTTCCCACCACATCCTGGCCCCTCTCCCCGCCCCGCCCCTGTGAGCACCGACACTTGTGTATTTATCGCTGTGAAGAAGAAGAAGCCGGTGAAATGAGGCAGCTGGTCTCACCAGATCCTCCCGACGACCCATTTCCATGAGTTTCTTCGGAAATTCCAGCCTTTTTTCCCAAAATCCCTAGGTCCTTGCTCCATTCTCAGACTACATCCTGAGATTCCCAAGTTCCATTCTGGAATTCTCCAAGTCCTAGAGTTCATCCTAGGAATCCCTGAATTCAAGAATTCCAGGACCCTCTGACACGGGTCTTGGGTCATTTAATTGTATTCTAGAATTTGGTGGTCGTATTCCCGAGGCGTCTGTGGCTCCAGAAACAGTCCCTGGTCGAGAGTCAGGGTGACGAGGTTAGAAGCTGGTGAGGGCACAGAAGCTGCATTTCTATTTACTTTAAATTGGAACTCCTGCAAAGCTCAGAGAAAAATGGAGCTGCTGCCTGGGAAGAGGAAGGGGAGGTTCACTCCCCGAGCCAGCAGCTAGCAGATGCCGTCTAGCCGCTCGCTCTCAGGGCTGGACACAGGGCCGGGACAAAGAAAGACCCTGTCCTCAGCAGGTTCCCTCCTCACAGGGGAGACAGATGTTAAACTAACAGGCGTATAACATGCAACATGCCAGACAGTGACGGGTGCATTAAAGAAAATGATCGAAAAATACAGTAATTCATACTTCACTGTTCTTACTCCGTGTTCAACGCTCTTCTAAGCTTTACCTGTGTTCAGTGACTGAAAAAGTAGATGCTGCTGCTGAGCCCCACCTTCTAGAAGAGGGAACTGAGGCACAGAAGCTTGTCCTAGTGGTAGAGCCAGGATTTGAACCCAGCAGTCTGGCTCCAAAATCTGTGATTAACCACCGTGCCTGGTGTAGGGGAAGGAGGCGGAGAGTGATGCTGTGGGGGGCTGTCCCATGGTGGGGGTGTGCATCGGACCCGACACTTGCAGACGGGGAGGTGGTGACAATATATGTTCCCCGGGATGGTGAGGCAGGTGCCTTCTTCCACCTGGGAAGATCAGCGTTCTCTGTGCTCCGGGGCTGGGGAAGACTTCCCGTGGGGACCTGGCGGGAGGGGGCAGGGCCGGGAGAGGACCCCTGTGCCAGCCTGGCCAGATTCCTCTGTGTCCTCTCCTTCCTGGACACTTCCCGGATCCCCTCCTTTGCAGAGCAGTGTCCTCGGGAACGAGCTGAGAGAGACAATCCTGTGGTGACAGGACTAATCAGGTTGGCTAATTATGAGTAATGAGAGATGCCGCCCCCCTTGTCAGGTCCAGTGTGAACCAGAGTGAAGACTTAATCTCCCTGGGAAGGAAGGAGGGGGGAGCGGTGGCCAAGCATCCTTGACCATCCCGCATACCTGGCCTCCCAATGCTGCTCTCAGTCTGTCCTGCCTGCAGACACGGGCAGCACAATCTAGGACAGGGCATCGGGGACAGTGGGGTCTGGCTGGGTCAGCCAAGTCCTGGCTTGGCGAGGGTGTCTGCTGCATTTTGGGACAACATACTTCACCCCTGAAACTTAGTCTCATCGTCTCTAAACCTGAGGTCATCACAACCCCTAATCACACAGCTTCATAGGGATTCAAGAAGCTGGTAAAATAACCCAACATGGTGTCACCCAGAGGCACAGTGCTCCGTGTTCGGCAGTGTTATCGTTGTTTCAACTGTGTTGTCTGTTGCCTTGGATGACTTGAGACACTCCCGTCCTGTCTCTATGCCTTGGCTCCCCACCTGTAGTCACCCACTTACTCACCCAATCAACACTTCCTGAGCTTCATGCCAAGCATGGGGGTGTAGCAGCACCCACGTAGCCCCTGGCCTCGGGGAGCTTTGGCCACTTGGGCGTTCCCACCCCATTCCTCACCTTCCAGTCTCTAGGTGGTAGGGATTGTGGTGGACAGAATTTCGAGGCCCAAGGTTCCTGCCCTCTGGGGCATATACCCACACAAGCCCCTCTCCTTGAGTATGGCCAGGACCCCTAAATACAAGGGGATTTTCCTTTCCTTCCTGGGTCGACTAGTTATGTGGCTGAGTGGAAGGGGTTTTGCAGACGTTGTTAGTGTCCCAGATGGCTTGACTTCAAGTTTGTCAAACTCCAGTTAGTCAGATGGACCCTGTAAATGAGGGTCTAGAAGTCCAGGAGAGGCAGCAGTCTCTCCACTGGCCTTGAAGAAGCAAAATGCCACGCTGTAGAGAGCCAGAGGCCTTGGCCCCAGGGTCACAAGGGGACAGACTCTAAAACAACGTTGGGAGAAGACTCTAAGCCACAGCTCTGCTGACACCTGGGTTTCAGTCCTGTGACACCCCCATCCTCATTCCACTCTAGGGAGATCGTGGCATAACTCATGTGTACTGCTTTAAGCTGCTATGTTTGTGGTAACTGGTTACACAGCAGTGGAACCGATATACGAGCCCTGAGCAAACGTGTGCAAGGCCTCGCGTCAACCCTGACTCAGCATCTCCAAGGCTCTTCCTGGTCCAGGCTCAGGGCCCGGGGCCCCTAACGCCCTGGTGAATTCCTCCCACCTGCGAGGCAAGGGGTCGTCTCATCTGCTGCCAACCTGCTTCCAAAGTTGGTTGTCAAAGAACATGCTATTTGCCCTACTTTTAATATAATTACCAGCATCGTTGGCATGACTCCGAGTCAGGGCACAGCCTGTCACAGGCCCACATTGTACTGAGCTGCTTTGCCGGGAACGGCTGTCGTCAAGGCTGGCGCTTACTGCCTCCTCCCTCACGAACTGTCTGTGATTTCCACACCTGTGTCACAGCCAGGCCTTGGGCCAGCGCACTGGGATTTTCCCAGCAGTCAAGTCAGGAAAGTGGAGCACCAGCCAGGGGGTCTGTGACTGTGAGACCCGCAAGGGGGTGGGAGGAGGGCAGGTAGAGGAGGTGCTGGCACCCACCTTAGCAGAAGCTGGGCTAGATCGAGGGCAGTGGTCCAGCCTCTAACAACCAGAGGGCAGAGCTGGTGAAATGTGGCTCTTGAACTCACACAAAGTGGCCTGTTTAGAGGATCCTTCCTGGAGAGCCCTGAGCACCAAGCCCAGGGCCTACTGCAGATGGGGTGGGGTGTTGGGTGGAGAAGACAAGAAAGCCCCATAGATCATAGAGAAGAGCTGGAGGTGAGAGTGGAAACAATGCATTCTCCTTCAACCAGGGGCCCCTGCGGGGTGTCCGGCTCCCACGGATAAACAGCTCAGCCCCCGGAGAGGGCACTCCGCAGGGTGAGTGGGAAGCACCACTGTCTGGGAAAGCTGCCTGATGGTCCGAAGCTCCGCCTCCTCGGAGAGGCCTGCATGCAGCTCTGTGGGAGAGGAAACACCTGGCTTTTGATAGAGAAGTACTTTCGTACCGCAGAGCTGTGGATGGCGCCTGTGCGTGTGCCCGTGCGTGCTCCGCCCCTCGGTGGATGAGCCGCTGGGTCCATGTATTGGATGGAAAAGCACGTGTGTTCATATGCAGAGTATAATCACAGGCAGCAATAAGCACGCATATTCGGGTGCGTGCTGGACATGAGGCTGCATTTGCGTATTTACGTACACGGGTCAGGAGACTGAGGGCATGTGGCACTGCTCCTGTATCTCTCACTCTTACTCCGAGCTTCAAGGGATCACTTCTTTTGCCACCTTACTCCCAGCACACCCACTCTTTCCAGCTCCCTGGAAGGGTGTCCTTCGTCTAAGAGTTATCATGGGTCAGGGCAGAGAGCACAGGACTCGAAGTCCAGACAGCTGCTGTGTGGCCCCAGCCCTGCCACAGTCAGCCTGCCCACTTTGAGCCATTCATTCCTACTCTCTGAGTCTTAGTTGCTTCATCCATGAAATGGGGTGCTAACCAGGCAGGGCAGAAGGACTTGGGGCTTCTTAGCTCTGAGGAGCTCCCAGGCAGTTCTGAAGATGGCTCTCCCTTTCTGCTGTGCTCCAGGCTTTTAGGGAGGCAGCTGTGAGGATTTCTGTAGCTCCTGGAGCCCAGCTGGAACACCAGGGGCCTGGGCAGCTTCTCATTGCCCTGGTTGCTCAGAGAATCCCTGGATTCAGGATCCAGCATCCATGGGGTAACTGAGAAGGCACTAGGTGGAAATGATTCATGTTGTGGGTTTGCTGTGTCCTGGATGAGAGGGCAGGGGGTCGAAGCATCCAACCTGCAGTGCCTGCTGCTAGAGTGGGCGCTGTCCCAGGGGAGCCCAGACTCTGTCACCAGGAATGTCCCTGAAGCTTGTGGGTCTGGGAGAGGGGGACCTTTATGGGGCAATGAGCTTACACACCTTTAGGGGGCTCGGCATTCCAAAGCCTCCCTGATTCTGCCCTGTGGTGTTCCAATGGGCCCTCCCTAAGCATCTGGGGCCCCCTGGAGCCTTCCTGGCTGTCTGATTCAGGAAGTGACCCACGGGGTCTTCTGAATAAAACTTGGCTCACAGCTGGCGCGATTTAGACCTGAGGGTCCCACTGGCTTGAGTGAGAAGTCATCCAGGATCAGCGTTTTCTCCTCCAGCGTTGGCAGAAACAAGCACATCTTCCACAGACTGACATTCAGGCCCACAGCACTCCCCAGACAGGAATTAAACAGGCGAACTCGCAGGAGTGAATCCATCACTCCCCACCCTCTTCGTGTCCTGGGCGAAAGGGAACAGACTGCCCATGGCTGCCCCGGCTGCCCGTGGCTCCCCTCCTCTGCCGGGTTCTGGGTGCACGAGGGATGCTCCTATGCAAAGCATTTAGCAGAGGGCCTACGGCCATGGTTCTGAACTTTGGCTGCACATTACAATCCCCTGGGGAGCTTTAAAAAAATACTTTTGCTCAGGCTTCACCACAGACCAACTGTCTAATGATCTTGAGTGGGGAGGCCCAGGCATGGGTGTATTTTTAAAGCTCCCCAGGGATCCTGTAGCACCAGTGGGGGTGAGAAGCACTGGCCCAAGGCAAGGTGAGCGTTCAGCAAACGTCAGCTATTTACTATCAAGACGCCTTGGTGTCCTGGAAGATGCTGTTGCCCGGCCTGAGCAAGGTGAGGGCTGGGTGGGGTAGGCAGGGAGCAGCTCACAGGGAACTGCTGTTCAGGAAAGATGAATGCTGGGTAGGGCAGCCTGGCATCTATCTCCCTCAGCCACGGCTCAGAAAATTGAATTAAATCCCATAGTTTTGAGCTGCTGCCCGCCTGACTGGCTGGCTGGCTGTGGAAGGGAGCTGGGGCAGTGAGCACCTCAGGGAACGGACAAGCTGTTGAGAAGACCCCCAGCCCCCCTCCCTAGGGGAGCAGAGGCAATGCAAGGGGTCTTCTGGGAGAAGACCATTCCCAAGGCTGGTCTCACAGCCTCTGGTCTTCCTGAAGCCAGGCAGGCTGGGTGAGGATGGGCAGGGGTCTTGGAAAAAGAAGGAGGCTCTGGCCTTGTCCTCGGGGAGGCCTATTCTGGGGAATGGGGTGTCTTCTGCCCAAGGAGAACCAAGGTTGCTTGGAAGAGCCACAGCCATAAGCCTGGATAGGCAGAACACAGTCCAGGACAAGAACGCCCAGCCAGGGCCCCCAGCATGATCAGGCAGACCCCCAGGTAGAACTAAGGGGGGCACCAGGACGTGGGCTTCAATCCCCAATGTGATAAGAAAGTTGCCTGTATGTCCTTGGGCTTGTCCTGTGGCCCCTCTGGGCTTCATGCACTGAGAAGGGGACTAGACAAGGCCTTGGGTCCCAGATCTGAGGTTCACTTCCACGTCTCCCCAGGCCGATGCTACTAGGTGGGGCTCGGATGAGATCCATCTATGAGGACTGCTAGCCTCATAGATGGGGAGATTAGAGGGGTGCCCCTCCAGGACTGACTAGAAAAACCACCCCTTTTGGGTGAACTCTGTGTGCCTGGCTTGGTGGGCAGTGGGCAGAGTAGAAGCTGGATTTCTGGCCCCACTCACCCCTTGGCCAAGCCCCTTTGTGTGGGGTACTAATTGCACAGTGGAACCCGGAGCCTGGACTCGTCCCTGGGTATGGTCAGCTAGGATCTCACCCCCCGCCGGGGGCCTTGAAGCCGAGGGAGAAGAGGTGAAGGGAAAGGCTGTGAGCACAGCCTGGCTGGGCCCCTCCCTGGGCCGGCTACTGTCCCACAGAGAGAAGCTGCGCCCAAGAGGAAGGGGTGCCCATGTCAGCCTGCTCACTGCCCACACCACGACATACATCTGGGGGCACAGAACAGAGTTCAGGGGACCCAGAGCCCACCGGGGGCCCTGGAGAGCTTGGGGTGTATGAAAGGGAATAAACCTGGAACTGAATGTCAACCTCAGAGCCGAGGGGACCTCCGCCAGGGGCCTGACCATCGGCATTTCCAGGGTGAGCTGGCCTGTGGCAGACGACTCTCACCTCCACTCCGCCTTACCCTTCTGGCCCCCGGCTTGCCTCACTCCACGTCTCCCTCCTGACTCTGAGGCTCCTGGCAGCCCTTCCTCCCCTCAAAGGCCTCCCCTCTAAACCTCACAGTTTACAGAGCACTTTCACACTCAGCATCCCATTTGATCTTCCCAGCGCCAGGGTTGTCAGAATGGGGGAAGCAGGCTCCCAGGGGCTGGGGCCACAAGCTGGGTCCAGAGGGAAGTCCAGCCTGTCAGGCCATCTGACTCTAGCATGGCCCCCTCTCCAGAAGGGCTTCATTCTTTGTTGGTACAGAGGACTGATGTTCTCCTCCTCCAGGAAGCTTTCTGGGACTGAAAGGAGCGTGAGTCATGGTGACCACAGTGCGGTGCAGCAGCAGGGCCAGTGTTCACTGCGCAGTAACGAGAAACCACCGACTGGCTGTGCGGACGTGGGGGAACTCTGCGCATCTTTCCAGGGCCTGGGATGCTTCCCGTAAGTTTCTGTCATGGACTCCTACTCTGCCCTCCAGTCCTCTTCTCCTCCGTTGGACTGGAATCCCCAAGGAAAGGCTCAGTCTCTCATCCCTCCTCTTCCTTCAAGCTTCCTCAGCAAGGTGGCCACCACCAAGACTTGGGCCCACAGGAGTCTGGGCAATAACTGATGTGAGTGCGGAAGGACAGAGCCCAGCTGCGGAAAGGTGAGCGGGGGTGTGGGGGGAGCTCCTGGGATGCTGGCAGTGGGACAGTGACCAGGTACTGAGAGCAGGGGTGGCAGATTGGGGTGAGCAGGGGGTGAATACTTGGCCTCGGAGCGGGTTCTCAGTTAGAGTCGGCTCAGCCACCGACTGGCTACATGACCTTGACCTGTTTAATTCTCCTTATGAAGCCTCAGTTTACCCATCTGTATACTAGGAAGAGGTTCAGTGGGATCACAATAACAGTGGCGAGAGTAATTCGATCTTCAGTGAATAAACAAAGTCAGTGAAAACCTACTGTGGGGTACGTCAAGACGCACGAGGAATCAGAGGTGCAGAGAGAGCAAGTCACCCGCCCAAGCTTTCAGAGCGAGGCCTGGTGCTGGGGACTGGAGCAGGCAGTCTGACTCCTGTCAGAGCAGCATCATTCGAGGTTGCTGTAGGCTCCCCACCGCCGTATGCCCCCACCCCTTTTCTGAACACAGAAGCATTCTCGGGGAGGTCACATTTGAAAACATTCAGCCAGGCACCCCAAAGCCAGTTGGTCTTTCCAGGCCAGGGATGAGGGGGCACAGAAACCAAGAGAGTCTGGGACTTGTCAACTGAGAAGGCTTCTCGGAGGAGGAAGACAGGCTCTAGTGGACACAGAACCCTGAGGATGTGGGAGGGAGAAAGATAAGGGCTTTCTTGCTCTGGGTATCTCGCGGAGGGTGGGAAGGAGGACGGCGAGCCCTGGAAGCCCAGCGACAAAGGGGGAGTGGTCGCCCCCGCATCCTCGGCTAGTGGGTGGGTCGGCACCGCAGCTCTGGCTGGTGTCCACCCCTAAGCAAGGGGAAAGCGGCGGGCGGGGTCCCGCTCCCCCTCCTACTACGGCCTGTGCCTAACCCCTCCCCCAGGCGCTCATTGGCCCGCACCCCAGTCCCCAGCCTGCGAAGTGCGCAGAGGGGGGGGCGGGGAGGGGGTGGTCGGTCGCCTCCCTCCCGCCCAGAGCCTGGCTTCGCGGCGGAGGCGGCGCCTCTCCGGCAGGGCAGACTGCTGGGCGGGCGTGGGGCGCCGTGCTCGGGCCCCGGGCGGTGACTGACAGCAGAGGCTTTAGGCGAGCGCGGTCCCCGCGTGCGCACACGCACACGCACACGCCACCGGCAGGGACCCACGGCCACGGGCCGCCGGCTGACACACAGACACGGAGACCCGGGATCGGCACTCGCTCCTCTGGGCACAAGCTCCCCATTCCCGGGCGACGCGGGACGAGGACTGGCAGCTGCGTGCCCTCCCTGCGGAGTCTGCCCCGGGCCGAGTCGCAGCACGCAGACCGGTGGCGAGGCCCCGCGGAGAGCAGGTAAGGGTCACCCGGCTGTCCCTGTCCCTCCATGCTGACCGTCCTCCCCACACCCCAGAATCTTCGCCCGTTGGACACTGCGGACCTCCTCTTCCAGCTCGATAATCCCCACAAACCGCGTTCCCCACCGACAGGGAGCGGGCCAGGGCAGCGCGGGGCCAACCTCCGGAATCCGAAATGAAGCCCCCTCCCGTCGCTACTCCTTTCCTGCACGACAATCTGATACCCTCTCCTCACAAATGTCTAGGGGCCAGGCTTCGGGGGTAGGGTCGGCTAGCTACCTCGAGCCCTTTCCGGTGCCAGAAGGGAGGACCAGGGTCTGGGAGCGCACTGCGGCCATGGAGACCCAAAGCGACCCCTAAGGACCTGTCTCTACTCCCAAGGCACATGGAGGCGCCTACCGGATTGGGCAGGTGATGCTGGAGGGTCCCAGGGTGCTGAATACTGCAGGCCTCAGGAGGTTTGAGGGGTGAGCAAGCAATGTGTTCAGTAGGAGATGGGCATCAGAGAATGCCCCCTATGGTGACACATTGGGGATTGTTCCAAGGAACATCGTCTCTCTCTGTTTCCCACAGCAGGAAGGGGCTGGGGTCCGGATGGCTTGGGTGGTCCTGTGAGGAAACGCCCTCCAGGGGCCTGTGGGAGAAAGGCACCTGCCTCAGAGGCCAGAGTGGGCCTGCCGGAGACCCCTGCTTCTTGCCTTAAAGGCACAGGTTTCTGTGGCAGCTGCCCGAGGAGGGGGCCACATCTGGGGGTGAGGGGGTCAATGTTGGGCATCAGAAGGGAACAGGAGGCCAATGGCTGGAGCTGGGCGGTCAGAAGGGAGCCCAGCCAGAAGCCGACTGTATTTCACATGGAGTTGGGGAGTGAAGCCTCAGCCCAGCAAGGAGCTCCGGCCCCTTCAGAAGATGCTGGGGGAGGGTTGTGGAGCCCGCAGACGGTGTGCGTGCCTGTAGTGCAAGTGCGTCAGTCCCTCTTTCTCTACCTCCCCCAGCCTCACAGTGTCCCACAAAGCCACCTCCTCTGAACCCCACCCCCTAAAACACCAGGTAGCTTTTGTTGTGAGCAGCCCTGTGTGTGTGTGTGTGTGTGTGTGTGTGTGTGTGGTGGGGGGTGGTGGGGGGGTGGTGACGTGGGATGGAGGCGGCTACTCACGGTCTGTGGAGGGCCACTCGCCTTGGTGCTGCTGGTGGGCAGGGGCAGATGGGCCTCCTGAAGGTCAGGCTAGAGGCTTTGGAGTGTCCGTGGGCTTCAGAAGGGGATGAAACCCTGATTGAGCCTTGGGTGGGGTGGGTATCAGCAGCAGCCAGCTTTTCCCCGGAGGTCCCGTTCTGAGTTTGCAAAGGTGCCGGGCACAGGTGGGGTTAGTTAGGCTGGAAGAGCCCACCGTCGCAAAGTGAACCTGGCTCTTGCTCCCCACTGACCTTGGGGAGGGCAAGCAGAGGCACCAGTCTGGACACAAGCCGAAACCTGAACGTATAAATTAGAGACAGAACATGCTGGGCAGGCCCTGGGCCAGCCCTTCCAACCAATCCATCAACAAGTGTGTGTGTGGGGTGACCCGGGAGGTGGCCTGTCTTTTCCTCCCCCCCCAGTTCATCTGTGGCGGTGCAGCTGGGGCAAGACCTGGGAGTCTGTTTGCCCCTCTCACAGTGAGGGGAGGTGTGTGTGGGAGCCCCTCAAAGGGCCTTTTTTCTGCACCCTAAGGGCTAATCAGGCTCCAGGTACCAGCAAGGCCCTGTTTTGTGTGTGGTTCAGGCTGGCAGGGGGTTGATTAGAGAAAGCTTCAGAACCCACTTTTTTTTCTCCCACAGCCACAGCTCTGCCATGCTCCTGCTTTGGGACACTCTCTCCATTTGTGTTGAATAAACAAACACACAGAAAATGGGTATTTACAATCAGCACAATGCAACTCTGAGGCTAGGAAGGACAGGCAATAAGGCCGCAAGGTGGCTTTCTTCCTGGGCACGTGGCCTCCGGTCACTGGCCTCCCAGGCAGGGAGATTTCAGGGACCTGGGGCTGGCACCCATTGAGCAGAAGACAGACACCTTGTGCTGTGTGCCAAGCACCGGGCCAAGGCTTGGCTCTGCTCAGCCCCAAGAAGGCCTTGCTGCCCTGGGGACCACCCAGCGGGAAGCCTGCCCCTGGTGATGGTGGGTTCCTTGTCAGGGAGGTGTGTGAACCGAAGTCCAATGTCCCAGACAGGTTTGCCTGTGTGGGGGGAGATGGTACTGTGGGAGGCCTGGAGGTCCCGGAGCCTCCACCACCCCTGACCAACAGCGTCTGGGTCCAGGGTCTGGACGGCTGGGCCCAGCGGGCCAGCAGCCGGGTGACACTCGGACCGCTCCTTGGCTGCGACGAGTTTGTATTGAGCCCTGGGTATTGTCAGAGGCACACGGTGACAGCCACCCCCTCGGTGACACACAAAGAGAGAGTGACACACGGCCGGGGAGGCATCTAGGCTTCCTGTGACACCTGCCAGAGAGCTGGGGCAAAGCGTGTGGCAGCAGAAAGACAGACATTGGGACACACGCCCTCACACAGATCTAGAGGCACCTGGGACTCAGACATTTGTCCCGGGGAGGTCACCAGAGTCCTCTTTCATGAAACATTGAATCGAACGCAGGAAGTACGGGTGCTGCCTTGGATCGGGGCAAGGGCTGGCGGGCGTTCTGCAAAGGGCCCGATCGGCAGCGTTGGAGGCGTTGCTGGCCACACATGGTTGCAGCTACTCAGTTCTGCTGCCGCCGCGTAAAAAGCAACCACAGATGACAGGGAAACAAGCAGGCACAACTGTGTTCTGATGAGCTTTATTTATGGACACTGAGATTTGGATTTCGCACAGTTTTCATGTGTCATGAAATAGGAGTCTTTCATTTTTTTTCCCTGACCATTTAGAAATGAAAAAAATCCATTCTTGGCTCACTGGCTGTCCAAAAATAGGTGACAGGCTGGATACGATCTGCCAGAGCCGTTTGCCAAGACCTGGGCTGGAAGGTGAGGGGTGGATTGAGAGGCTGAAGAGTGGATGGGTGGAGTGCTGAGAGCTCGGGCTGCCCCAGGGGGCCGGGGGTGCCGTCCTCCACTCTGCCCGCAGCCCCGCATGCCCCTCTGTTTGATGGGTCAGGGCCAGGACAGGCTGCCCGCCTGGCCCAAGACCCCCACCCCAGGCAGGCCTTCATTCTGTCCATGTGACACATCTCTCACTCGAAGGATGCCTGGAGACCACCTTCATGACCGGAGACAAAACCACATCACATCACTTGAATGCACTGGAGCTTCCTTTTCCATTCACCCTCTGGGCTCAGGTCTGTGCCCACTGCCACCAGGGGAGACCAAAGGGAAACCTGGACATGCTCCTTGTTTCCAGAGGAGACTGAAACTCACAGTGAGCAGGGTGAGACCTTAAACGTCCCCAGCAGGAGTGAGGGGCTCCTTGTTTAGGACTGGTGATTTGCAGAAGAGGGTGATGTCAGTGGAGGTGGGTACAGCCAAGATGGGCTTCCTGGAGGTGGTGGTAGGAGGCTGGGTTGGCTTTAAGAACTACTGGGATACTCCCATTTCAGCTCCATGCCTTGCTGTAACTATTCTCACCTTTCCTGCCCGCCAATGAGCACAGCAGAGGGCTGGCTGAGAAAAAGATATGAAGCTTCTTTGTGGATACCTCCATGTTTCCCAGCTTCTAATGCAAGGCTGTTTGGTGAGCTGGGTCCTGCCTTGAGCTTCTTTCTATCCTTTCTGTCACCTCCTGCCATTTCCATCCTGCCTTTTCCTCAGGGGCAGGCTGGAGAGACTTTCCTCCCCTCTTTTCACGTGTCTCTGGGTCGCACCTCTGCCTTCCTATTCCAGCTGCCCTTCCTCCCCGGGCTCTGTCGCTGCCCTGAATCCAGAAAATGGCCTCAGTGTGGGTTCTGCCCGCATGTTCCTCTCCCACTGAGCTCCCCAGCCTTCCGAGGAATATTCCCTAAACGGGGAGCTTGTCCCCTTCCTCCCCTGCTTCAAACTCTCCCTGCTGGAGCGGAACAAGGCTGTGGTGGCCCTGGCACCTGCAGTCCTCTGCCCTCTCGTCCCTCCCACCCCTGATAGCCCACTGTGCCCCTCCACACCCCCAAGTCACCTTTCCAAACCCATCCACCAAGCACTCAACAGTTTCCTGCCCTCCAAGCCCCCCGCCCCCTCAAGCTCCCCAATATGTGCCCTGCCTGCCCCAGGTGCTGGGGCCATAGAGCTGGCCCTCGCTTGCAGAGCTGCACCCCCCATGCCAGGCAGTGCTCAGTGAGTAGCAGCAAACGAGTGCCTGCTCCAGGCGGGCGGCTCCCTGCTCCCTCCCTCTCACCCCTCCCTCCGCACCTCCTTCATCTGCCTTCCATTGCATCCCTCCCCACCTTACTCTTTCCCCCTCCTTTTCATTTATCTTCTGCCACCTCCTCTTCTCTCTTCTCTTCTGCCTGGTCCCCAGGGGGGCTCTCCCTGGCAGAGGCCACCCAGGACCGTCAGGGTGGGAGACAGGCTTCTCAACATGACCTCAGGAAAGGACCTTGAAACCTTACCTATGAAAAGAAAAAGCACCGCATGCGTGCTGAGCCGGGCCCTTCCCTGCCTGAGCCCGGCTCCCCCACGTCAGATGTAGGACTTGGGTGAGGTCATGGCCAGGGTCCCTTCCAGGCACCTGGCTTCTGTCACCTGCTGGACCCCAGAGGACCCCAGTGGCCGTGCTCTGAAAGGGGAAGGTGTGAACACCAGAGAGGAGTATCCGCATTAATGATAAACTCTGTGATTGCAAGGATGCCCCTTGCCCGGGTGGTGGGCTCTGCCCTTTCTCAGCCCTGACCTTTTGGAGGAGGAAAGAGGTTCTGGACGGGACCCCTTCCTCCCCAGAGGTGGGCAGTGTTTCATCTTGCAGCTGCACCCCTGGCTCCCCGCACTGGCAGGGAGGGGGGGACTGAGGGGACTGGCCTGCCCAGTTTTCTTACTAAAGGGAGAGTGAGGGAGGCCAGTGAGGCACTCCTCCTGGGTCATTGCCCGCCTGGTGTCCGGCTCGGCCCTGCCTGGTAACAGGGAGTGATGCTGAACAGCCAGAGGAGTCCTGGAGGAGGTAGCCCAGATGGTCCCAGTGCTGTGAGAGCTAGAGAGGGACCCAGGGCTGTGTGTCCCAGGGAAAAGGGAAGGTGAGATGCTGCCCTCCCACTGTGGGCGCTTCCACGAGGCAAAGGACGGCCTGGAAAAAGTTATGGTGGGAAGATATTGGAGCTTTCACCTGGTGGGGGGTATAGGGAGTGCTGGACTAGCCGCTGGAGAGGGGTGAGCGCCCCTTTCGAGGAGCCGGGCCATCTTCCTCTGGGCTGCTGTGTAGCAAGGGTCCGGCAGGGTTCAGGGCAGTGAAGGGATGTCTGGAGGGTCTCTGAGTCCCCGGAGTCCGGTGAGTCACCGCTGGCTCTGCTGTGCTGATGAGTGACGCTGTCTTTCTGCATGCCTGGCCCAGTGGCTCACTGGGCAGGGGCAGTGGCGGGGCAGGGGGGATGCCACTTGGCTGCTCCTGTCAGCTCCCCATCCTGATTTGTCACTGGGCTGATGGGGCCTGAGGAGGGCGGGCCTCCCTGAATCTGGAATGGGGGAGGCGGACTCCCCTCCTGCCCAGGTGTCAGTACAGTTCGGTGCCTGCCGAGCAGGGGACTCTCCACTGTGTGACCTTGGAAAGCGTGGCCCCCTCTCCGGTCTCGGCTTCCCCACAGGCAACTCAGTACCACAGGGAGGTGGTCTTTAAAGTCCGTTTCAGGACTCAGAGGCCGAATTTCCAGTGACATCTTTCTAAGGAGCATTCTCCAGATAGAGAAGCTATAGCGTAAGGCCTGAGCAGTCTCCTAGAGGATGAGAGGGGTCACTGCTGAGGTGTTGGGTGGGTTCTGAGCTGAGCTTCCTTTCAGCAGTAATAGAGGCTGGCAGGAATGAAGGGAAGGAATGCATGAGCTTTGGCACCAGACGTTTTGAGTTCACTTCCCAGCTCTACCACGTATTTGCTGTGTGAACTTAGAGGAGTTTCTTAGCCTCTCTGTGCTGCAGTCACCTCAGCTGTAGAATGAGGATGATGCTAGTAACTACTTCATAGCTCTGGGCAGGTGAAACGAGTTAATGCATATTTATTGCTTGGAAGTGTGCCTGACACATACTGAGTGTTTAATAAATGTTAGTCATTAGTAAAGAAAGGTGCATCTGGCCTCCTGTCCTCATTCTGAATGTGACACAGGGCTGTGGGGATAGAGGTGACAGCAAGACGGTGCAAAACTCGGGACACCAGTGGTGAGATCGCGATAAAAAGAGCTAATGTACGCTCAGCCCTGACAGGGGCCAGGCTGTCCTGCATTGTCCTCCATGGTTTTACTTACGTGAACTCCTCGGTGCCTCCCAGTAATGTCTGTGAGGTCGGTGTTCCTCTTACCTCATTTAACAGCTAATTGAACTGAAGCACAGAAGAGCCAAGTAGCTTGCTTAAGGCCCTAAGGCTAGAAACTCCAGCAAAATGGTCCATAAATCCACCACAATGGATGTTAGGAGATACGGTGTATTGTCCTTGGGTCAGTTGCAAAATTGCCCCAGCAGACCCCAGGGAGAGAGAGAGAGAGAGCCTGGGACTATCGGGGACCAGGTCACACTGAGCCACTTGTGTGGCTGGGCCAAAGGGGCCCAGTGTCCATCCTCAAGGAAGGGAGGTCCCAACCCCAGGGTGCAGGAGGCAGGCCATGTCCTGTGAGAGGGTCATGGCAGCCTGAGGGAGGCAGCGAGGATGGGAAGCAGCAGCAGCTGACGGGGCTATGGGGGCAGACCCAGGGGATGCACTCACGTGGATCAGGGGGGACCAGGTGTGGGGCAAGCAGCCTCACATCGTAAACTCTGAGCACTGCCCAGCAAAGGAGCCAGCAGGGGCCGAGGAGGTCACCCTCTTGGAGAGGCTGCAGGACATAACCCCTGAGGTCCCCAGCTCAGGTGGGGGAGTGGGAAGGTCAGGCCTTGGGAGCTTCCAGGGTCTCTTTTGCTGCTGTGTCTGTGTCCAGTTGGGCAAGGGGGAGGACTGTTGTGGGGGTGGGTGAACAGGAGAGGACAGCGGAGAATACAAGAGTAGATCTTAAAAGTTCTCATCACGAGAGAAAGATTTTTGTAACTATGGTGCTGGATGTGGACCAGACTTCTTACGTTGGCAGTCATTTTGCAATAAATAGATCTTGAATCATTGTGGTGTACACTTGAAATGAGTATAATGTTATATGTAAATTTCATCTCAATAAAAGTGAGAGAAGGCCCTAATGGGAATCAAGAACCTCAGGTCTAGTTCCTGAGGAGGCGGGTGCTGAGAGCACCCCATCCGGGCCACCCTGTGTCCCTGGGCTGGGGCCGCACCTGGCTCCGGACTCTCCCCTCATTGCCTAAGCGGCCGGGTGACAAGGCAGGGAATGGGGGATGGACAGTTGGGCTGAGGCCTTTGCGCCGGTGTGTTTTCAGCCCAGTGCAGCGGCGGCTGAGGAGCTGAGTGCCAGAGAGCGCGATGAGCGTCTGCCCGTCTGGCCTCCCCACCTGAGCACGTGTGTGTGCATGTGCACAGGTGTGCGTGTGCCTGCGTGCGTCCCTACGCCTGCGCCCGAATCCAGACAGATCTCATTGCCTCCGAGCAGCCGAGTGCCTTTGCCCAGGAGTGTGTGTGAGTGTGCCTGTCACTAAATATGTCCACTCTCTGACAAATGTACCGGCATACCTGGATCGTGGTGCAGTTTTACGTCTGCCCACATCTTTGCTTTCTGGTCTGTGTGCTTCTGCACGGCTGAAAATCCAGATGTGGGATTGTTGGGCGATGCAAATACGCTTTGATGATCACTTTTAGAAGCAGACCAGACTCATCCCCTGGGAATGTGCCGGTGCCCCGACCGCCTCCTCACCCGACTCCCTGTGCCTGCCCTGTCGTCCCCACTGGTGGCCTCAGCCCTGCAGGGCCTGGAGCCCCTGCCGCTCTGAGGTTGCTGCTTGCCCTTCAGCAGCTGCTTTGCTCTGTATGCTGCAGAGGGGAAGGCTTTGTGCTGGAGGCCCAGTGGGCTGAGGCGGGGCGAAGGGGGCGATGCTTGTGAGGGGCCCAGGCTCGGCAGCTGGAACAAAGCGATCCTCTACGACTGAGCGAGTAAGAAGTGTGGTTCTTTCGCATGCAGCACTCTGGAGCCGGCGGGTAGCCCAGCTCCTCGAGCTCCCCCAGGCATGCTGGTTCCTTTCACAGTGTCGCTCCCCACCCCTCAGGTGTTATCTTTGCTGCCCTGTCAGAGCCGGTGGGGTCTGGCATTTGGGAAGGGCACAGGAGCGGAAGTGGACAGCACGTGGTGCTTATGGACAAGTGGCCCCTGTCACTGCCACCCCCATTTCATAGGTGGGAACTTCATCACATGCCTTCCCTTGAGAACATGGGGGACAAGGAAATGCCCTCTCTGAGTGGGCATGCATGTGACAGCAAAAACTGGTTGTGGAGACATATTTGGGGATGCGGTCATCTGCAGCAGAAGAGAGAGCCACCCTGAGCACCCCAGAAGGCCAGTGGGGGCCCCAGGAGTCCATGCTCCCCTGTGCCTAGCACCGAGCAGGCCTGCAGCAGATGTTAGTGGGGCAGAGCAGAGTACAGCTCGGACAGAGGCAGGAGGGGCTCCCCGTGGAGGTTCAGGGCCTCGCCACAGGTAGGGGAGGAGGTCCTGGGCAGGGCCAGGCTGTCCCTGCCCCTCCTCTGCCACAGGGCCTGCAGGACTCAGGCCTTCCCTTTCTCTCTAGCCCTAGCCACCTCGGGGCTGACCGGCGGCTGCTCTGAGTGGGAGGCGAGTGGGGCTGGCCTGAGCCTCCTTTCCGGCTAAGAAGCGTCCAGGCCAACGTCATGCAGGCCTCCCTGGCCGCCCTTCTTCTGCTGCCGATGGTAAGGACCCAGGACTGTCCCCTTCACTGCCAGCTGGAGCCCCCACCCTCACTGGGCCATCCAGGACCTTTGCGTGAGTTAGAAAGGGGGCCCATCCTCCAGATCCTCAGCTGACTTGAGCAGAAATTGTTGCACAGTTTGCAAATCTGTGACGATGGTGCCGTGGGGGGCAACCTGTGGAGCTGTGCAGCACACATCCGGGCCAGGGGCCCTGGCCAGGGCCGCAGAGGGCGCTGCGGGTCCCAGGCCGCTGCCCGCACGCCTCTGCCAGGTTAGAGCTCAGCAGCCTGCTCTTTGCCGTGTCCTTCCTAGAGTGAGGGCAGCAGGGAGGGGTCCCAGGCCTCAGTCCCTGCCCCAGGCTGGGGGTTCAGACCAGCCATGGATGGGGCTCTCCTGAGAGCCCAGGATCTGGATCCGACTCTGCCCAGCCTCAGCGTGTGACCACCGTCTGCCACTGTCCCTGGAAGCCTCAGTTCTCCCCATTGGACGCCCATGATTCCCCTGATCCCAGCGATAACCCCGAATGCCTCGCAACATTTCCAAATGTCCCCAGGCGGCGGCATGGCCTCTGGCCGGGAACCAGGGCTCCTGTGTGGCCCCCCTCCCCCAACTCCCTCACTGTGCAGATGTAATTCTGAGGCCCAGGGAGGAGGGGCTGGACTGCACACTGCCCTTGGCAGCTCAGCTGCCTCTGTACTCCCTGTGATGCCCTTACGGAATCTTGAACTGTGTGTTAGGGACAGCGCTGGGACACAGCGGTTGTGGTAGCAGTGGTCCTGTGCTCAAATCTAGCATCTGCCACTAACCAGCTGTGGGACCTTGGGTGGGAGTTTCTTAACTTCTCTGAGCCTCGGTGTCCTCTTCTGTAAAATGGGGCGAGAGGAAGTGAGAGCAATTCCTGGGCCCACTGAACGCTGCCGCTGCTCCTCTGCCTGTGCCTTTCACAGGAGCCCCTCCTCCCACCCAGCGCCTCCGTGCTCCCCTAAAGGGCAGTAGTAGCCTCATGGTCTCTGGAACCTGCCTGACGGGGTTCAAATCCTGGCTGTACAGTCTGCCAAGCTGTGTGACTTTGAGCAAGTTACATAGTGTCTCTGGGCTTAGGTTCCACATCTGCAAAATGAAAAATGATTAAAAAAGTATTTACGAAATGTATGCATGTAGTAAAAAAGTGCTATATAGTGTTTGCTATGATTTTTATGACATGGAAACTGAGAGCCAGGGATGGGGTGGGATCCGCCCAAGGTCACAGGCTGAGTTGGGAAAGAAGAGCGCTCAGGGGATGTGTGACAGATCGATTGTCAGGATCCTCTTCCTGCTCTGCCCCCTCCCCCGCACCACCCCCAGGGCTTAGGGAACAGTGCTTCTAGATGCACCTCCCTGCTCCCCCTACCACCCAGCCCACCTGTCTGTCGCCTGTGCCCTGCAGACCACCTCCATGCACTTCAACTGCATCTTGAAGGAGGAGAAAGCCATGTGTCTGGAGAAGATCCAGAGGGAGAAGGAACAGCTGGGCTTGAACGACTCCTCCCCAGGTGAGTAGGGTGTCGGGGGGGACATTGTCCCCAGCACATCCAGGCCAGCCTTTAGAACTGGTATTTCAGCCTCTGGCCACCTTGTAAAGAAAGGTGGAGGGCACGGGTCCCGGGGTCCTTAGAGAATCCTTCCAGGTGTAAAAGTCCTAGGTCGCACTGGTGCTGCTGTCCTTGGGGACGGGCCTGCCCTGTGTGCCCCACTCTGGGAGGGGCTGTTCTGGGTGGCTGCATGGGGCTGCCTTTGATCCCCGAGGCTGGGGCAGAGCTGATGTCTGGGCTGGGCCTTGGCTGTCAGAGAGCTCATTAGCAGGCAGCCTGGTGGCAGCAGGGATGCAGCTGTTGCCGGTGCCCGAACGGGAGAGCACGTGGGCCACCAAGGCCAGAGGTGGGGGGCCCTTCCCCACCTGCTCTGTTCATTACATCAGAAGCCTGGGAACGAGGCAGCAGTGGGCACCCCAGTCCTTGGCCTGTCTGGGCAGTACTTCTCCCGGGGCCGCCGGTGGCCTGGGGACGGGTCCCACCTCCTTCTCGGGAGGGGCACTGCAGGCCATCGAGCAGCCTCAGTTCTCCTCACTGGACGCCCGTGACTCCCCTGGCCCCAGTGACAGCCCTGAATGCCTCACAGCATTTCTAGATGTCCCCAGGTGGTGGCATGGTCCCTGGCTGGAAACCAGGGCTCCTGTGTGACCCCCTGCTCCTAACTCCCTCTCTGCACAGATGGGATGCTGAGGCCCAGAGAGGGGGCACCCTTGACTGCCTGACTCCCCGAGGGGCGGTGGGGGGAGCTGAGGGGCTGGTTGAAACCCGGGGGCTCACCAGCCTCACTCATGCCCCAGTCATTGCAGGGGGCACCCCCTGCCCAGACTGGAAGGATCCACTCTTCCCTCTGGACCCTCCCCGTTTACAGGGAGCTCTTCTGAGCACCGTCTGTTTAAATACTTGATTAATCTGCAGCCCAGTTATGTGTAACGGTCCCTCCAGGCTGAGCTCCCTGGCCAGTCAGTGAACATTAACTGGTAACGGAGCCGTTGCCGGCCCTGCCCTCCTGCCGAGCTCTGGCTCAGCCCAAACTGGGGCTGAAAGTGGATTCTAGGCCACCCCAACCAGGGAGTGCCCAGAGGAGGGTGGAGGCAGCACCTTCCCACGGTCTACCTCTCCTGGAGTCACAGGAAAGGACTCAGTGGGACAAAGCTAAGACCTAATTCAGCACAGTCAAAAGAGACAGCATCAGGTGGAAAAAGAGAGGAGACCATGGGCCCAGGTGGACCACCACCTCCACGGCCCTCTCCTGCTCTGTGTCTCAGAATTTCTGCTATTAAATGAGGAGGTGGGATGGGTCATTGGATGGTCCGTAGTTACATGGATTTCCCATCTGCCCAGCCCTGTACTAGCTCCTACTGCAGCCACTAGGGGGTAGGTTCTATTACCAGCCCAGTGTTGCAGGTGAGGACATGGAGGCACAGGCAGGTTACGTATTCTGCTTAAAGATAGTCCGATTTGAGTATAACCAGAATCAGCAGTTGTGCGTTATGTTACTAATCTGTGCTTGGGTGAACTGAGAGAGGCCAGCCTTCCTGCTGTCCCCCTTTCTCTGCATCTCCCTCGTACCTTCTGTCCCCAAGCACACATGCTGTGCACAGCATGCTGACCCCGGGTCAGCCAGCTTCCCTGAAACACACCTGAAAATGGAAAACGAAAATCTGTCAGCTTGTTCCAGTGATGGCGAGGGCTTTTGCATATTTTTAATGCATTTACGTGTACGTGTTTATTTTAAGTACAATAAAGTGGGGGCATTGGGGTGAGGATGCTGATCTGGCAGGTGAGGAGTGTGGGACTGGGTGGAGTTGGGGGGCCCCAGGAAGGTACCTGTGCCCCTTAAATCCTTGCCTCCCAGTTCCAGGGTTCCACCCCCCAGGGAACATTGGGGGGTGGTGTGTATAGTGGCCTTCAGAGTGGCAGCCGAGGCACAGGGTCACGCTGGGGACGGCAGGGGAGCTACGCAGGCAGGTGAGGGAGGTGGAGAATTTTGGCGCTGGAGACGGGAGGCAAGCTTTCTGATTCAGTGCTTTTGCCCGCCGCATCCTTGGCACGTTTTAAAGGTGTTTGTTGGGACCGTTATTGAGGAGTTGTATTTAGTGACCCCTCATTTCGAAACTCCTGAGTGCTAAATGGGACTTGAATCAAGGCTGAGGCCAACTCTGTCACGTGACATGGAGAGGCTGAGACCAGGGGGCCCAAGCCAGCTCTGGGACAGGCCCCAGGTCTGCGGCCTCAGCCAGGGGTACCCTTTGTGCTCCCGGGCTCTTGTGCCAGAGAGGAGGGAAAAGGGCTCCTGTGCGTGGGAACCTGTGTCTCCACTCCTGGGGGTCCCAGACCGACGCAGGTCACAGGCCCCGCCTGCTGGGCTGGCCACTTCGTTTGGGAACCACTGACCTCAAGGGGAGGCTGCATCCTGAGTCCCCCCCTCCCCCCCACCCTGCGCTCACAGCTCCCCCACACTTCACCGATCAGCAACATCGACTGTGAAGTCACTTTCGGTAAATTGAAATCCTTTTTTGCCCTTGACCTTTATACTAACATGAGGGGCTTGTTCTGTCAATACACAAGCATCCTTGGGTGGCTTCTCAAAGGGACGACTGCACCCTTTTCTGAGTCCCTTCGGTGCCTCTGGTCTCCCAGGTTTTGAACACAGCGTGGAACTGGACAGAATCGTCACCATGACAACCTGAGATTAGTGCCTTATTTTGTTCCAGTCCAGGCTAATGGCTCTTGCATCCTTTCTGTTCTGCCTGCCCAAATGGCCTTTCCTCCTGCTTTTACAAGGCATGGCCTCTTCTGCTGCTTTGTGTAGATGTCTTAGTGGAAGCTGCCCACCCAGCAGGCATCTCCTCTACCTCCTCCGACCTGAACTCCTCTGACCAAGTTCTATGGAGGGTTTGTGGCAGGGGACAGGCAGAGCCAGCGAGGCACAGGCAGACCTAGTGTGGAACTGGGCTGCGACCCGAGAGGTAAATAGGGAGGCTTGGGGTGTCCGAGCGGCGAGTTCTTCCAGGCACTAGGAGCTGTTCTGGTTTCCCACCTCCTCTTCAGGGGCAAGAAGGTCGGGTGGGGGGCGACTTACACAGCCTCTCAACAGTGTCTGACACACTTGACTACACCCCACTTGAAGCATGTGAGTCCTTGGCTGCTGTGTCACTAACCTCTCCCCATTCTCCTTGTGTTTCTGGCCACCCCTCCTCAGCCTCCTCCACCAGCTCCTCTGCTGGGGTTGGTGCTCCTTCTCCTGTCGGGGCCACGCCCCCTTCTCCCTCTTTCTCACACCCGTGCCTTCTCACACCACACTTCATCCACTCCCACAGCCCTCCCTAGCACCCCTGCGCTGACCACTCCCTGCCCCTTCTCCAGCTCTGACTTCCCCTCTGGACTCCACACCGCTACCTAACTGCCTGTGCGAAGTCTTGGCAGATGCCCCTTGGGGGATGTTTGTCCTGGCCGTGGGGCCAGGGAAGGCCACCACAGCCCCTCAGCCATCCTTCTAGGCATTGGCAGGGCCCCCATGAACCTCTCCTCTGCTCCTGATGTGAGCTCTAGTCACTCAGATTCGGGGACACCCTGAGACACCCAGCCCTCAGTGCGCACACAGGGAAACTGAGTCAGGGGGCAGGGGGAGAGGCTCGCTGGAGTCATGCAGTGAGCCCTTGGCAAAAACAGCCAAAACTCCAGTCTCGTGGCTATTGTGTGGGGCCCCTGCCCCTTCCCTGTCTTCCTCATCCTCAAATGCAGACTTCTCAGATGCATTTTGTCTGCCTCCATAGCCCTGGGCCAATGGGCGCTAGCCCGTGGCAGGGGCTCTGAAAATGGTTGTTAAGGGAATGACTCCCCCACCCTGCCCCCAGGCCTAGGACCTCCACCCGGGGAGCCCCTCTTCCTTGTGTCTTCCTGCCTGAGCCCTGCGCCCTCCCTGCTGCTCAGGTCTCGTGAGGGCTCGCCTGCACCTGACGTGCCCCGGGGCCTCAGGGACGTCAGCTGGCAGCAGCAGCTGCTGTGCCAGGGCCCGATGTTCCATGTTAAGGGAACATCTGTCAGCGGGGCTCCTGGGACATGGGCCAGACGTGACCATACTCCCTGGCCGTTCCACGGTCAGTGCAGGCCACAGCAGCCACCGACGTGCTACTGGGTCCCCTTCGAGGGCCTGATGTCACAGCCAGGCATGTGCTGGCTGGAGTCCTGCTGGGTGGGGGTGGGTAGGACAGTCAATAACCGGCCTGTTGCTGTGAGACCCAGGACACAGCTCGTGCGGTCTCATGTGGCCCCCAGTGTCCTTGCCTTCCTGCTTTGTCATCCTCAGAGCTCTCTGTGGTGCTTTGGGCTCCCAAACTCGGTCACCCCAGGAAGGGGACCCTGTAGGTTACTGTGATTGGGTGTGAATCCCAGCACAGCCAGGTCCCAGTTCGGAGAGACAGACCACCCCAGGTCCACACGGCGCCCACAAGCCAGTCGGCCAGGGAACCCACAGAGAGGCCTTGAGCTCATGAGGCCTGCCCCAGGCCCTTCCCTGCCTGGCGCCCACCCTGTGACCAGCCAGCAGCCCTCTGCTGGCCTTTCTTCTTATCTTGCAGGGCTCTGTCCATGTCCCTGCCCCGGCCTCTCAGGGGAATGGTTTCCAGGGACACCTATTTGACATCATGAGATTGATGATAATAGCGTAGGGGGTGTTCACTGAGTGAGCTGGGTGCTCTGCCAGGCGTGTTATAGGTGTGAGCTCACTACTGTTCACGCAGCCCCGGGGGGTGGGACACTGTTGCTCACCTGCTGGCTGTCCCTCATCTGGCAGAGTGGCCCTCTCCGCAGCCCCTGTTTGCAGGCCCCTCAGCAGCAGGCACACCCTGTCCCACCTCCTTTGATTCTGCCACATACCGCTCTTCTGCCCACTGGTAAACAGGGGGTCCTCAGGGTTCCCTCCTTGTAACTCCTGGTGAATTCATTGCCTCCCCTGCGCCCATGGTGTCAGGACTTAGGGACCATGTTAGGGGACTGAGGTGACAAGACCGTGAGAGGTGCTCACGGCCAGGGCCTGGCTCACGTGGCTCGCCCCCCCACAGGCTGCCCCGGGATATGGGACAACATCACATGTTGGAAGCACGCCCAGGTGGGCGAGATGGTCTTCATCACCTGCCCCAAGGTCTTCCAGATCATCTATCCAGACCAAGGTGGGTTTCTCCGGGGCCTCTGCCGGCCACACTCAGCCCAGCCTGCTCCCCACACCTCGGCCCCAGACCCTCCTGGGACACAAGCGCCAGGGACATCGGGCACCCTGCAGGCGGGTAGACGACCCCCACCACAGAGCTCACACTCAGGGTGCGGGGGGACCACAGACCTCCTGCTTGCAGGGATACAGAGGTTCCTCTCAGACCTGGCTCCCAGGTCCACGTGGGGACACATTGTCGTGGGTGGGGTGAGGCTGGGCTCTCACACATGGCGTCCATCCCAAAACCGGAGAAGGTGGGGTATGGCTGCAGTGACACCCCCGCCACCTCCCCTCTGTGAACCACACCTCCTGCCAGCAGTCGCACTCCCCTATCCTGACAACTGGGGGACTGGACGTGGCCACACCCTGCCTAGAACAGGACAGAAAGTGGATGTTGAAGAGGAGACAGTGGAGGGGAGGGCAGCGTGAGTGGGGCAACATCAGGCCGGGGACGGATGGACAGGTGATCAGCAGTCGAAACCACATCACTTCTGTAGAAACCACATCAGTTACCTCCCCCACTCACAGACTCCTCTCATTCATTCATTCATTCATTCATCCATTTAAAGTTTGTCGAGCACCTACTCTGGGTCAGGCACCGTGGCAAGACTGCTTCTTTTCAACAACAACAACAACATTGAAAGGCAAAATGAGTCAGCAGTAAAATGACATTTTCTCAGGACAGACTTTCCTTCCGACTCCAGCCCGCCCTGGCACTTGCGCAGTCAGTGTGCCCTGGATGCCTGAGGCTCGGTGGCTCACTGAGGCAGGGCCTTTTAGCGTCTCCATTCCCAAAGCTGGACTTGTGAGACTCGCCTTAAATATTTAGAAAGCACGGATGGCATTTCTCTCTGGACCACCAGGTGCCTAGGGCCAGACCTGGTGGCGCTCACTGTGGTAGCTGCTGCTCTGCGGGCTCTGGGGGTGCAAAGCACTCACCGCCTCTCAGCAGCCTCTACTCACTTCCTGTAACTGTGTCCCGTTGTAGAGGGAGAGGTGGGAGTCTTCAGTGACTGGCTGGCCCCCAGCTAGTAGTCCTTACTGCTCAGGGCCCCCAGTAGAGCCTCTCTCCGGAGTTTGGGAGTAGGGTGGGGAAGAGGGAGGGGGAGGGCCAACAGGGCCCACTGAGAGCAGACCCCACTTCAGCCCTCACTCACCTGTGTGCTCTCTCTCTGTTTCAGTCTGGGAGACGGAAACCATCGGTAAGAGGAGCCCTGGGGAGAACTGACTGCTGATCACCTGTCCATCTGTATATCCAGCTGGAGCCCAACTCTGGCTGTTGGGAATGGGTGGGGGTGCAGTAAAAGGCTTACCAGGGACCAGGGTCTCCCCTCCTTCTTCTTTCCCCCTCCCCCATAGACTATTCTAAAAGGGGGTGCACAGGAAGATGGAAGGTGCAGCCCTTGGCCTTGGTGCTTGTGGGTTTCTTTGGCAGGACAAGACCCAGCCCTGGAGGGGTCAGCAAACAAGCCCACCAAACGCATAAGTGCAGGCCCGAGTGTGTGTGCGCGCCTGTGCAGATGCGTCTCCCCAAGTGTCTGCAGAGTTGGAGTGTTCAGCAGGCATGAGGACAGAAGAGACCTAAGGATGCAGCATGCAGGCAGAGTCATGTAAAGGTCCAGGGAGGCTTCCTGGAGGAGGTGGCATGTCTGCTGCACCTTGGAAACAGGATTTGAGGACGTAGAGGGGAAACGGAGGTTCAGTGCTAGTAGGGGTGTCGGCATGGGTGTAGGTGGGAATAAAGAGTCAGGAGAGAAAGAGACAAAGGTCTGAGGATGACGTCTTCTGAATTCTGTGTTCCCTTTGATGGGAGCAGTTTGCGGGGGCGGGGCGCCAAAGAGGAAATACGAAGCCCAGGACTTGGGTGGCTGTTCCCCGCCTTGCCCTTGAAAAGGCCCCGTCATCCTTTGTCCTCCCTCTCCCACTCTGCTCTGGAGGAGGCCTTCTCATCATCCGGACCATGTCCCATTTCCACTTCCTGTGGTCTGGGGCGGGGGGAACTGAGTCATCGGCATCTTCAGCAGCAGAGAAATACAAAGCAAATGAGACTGATGTTAAAATGTGCAGTGTGTCAGATAGGTGAGGCTGCCGTGGCTAGGCCGCCTCTTGGCTGAGACCCCACCCCTTGCCCTCCTGACTGGGGGCAGCCTCGGCCTTCCAGCCCAGAAAGCCAGCAACGTTCAGCCCTGGCATGCGGGCAGCCAGTGTTCTGACTCATGCCCATGTCTCTGTTTTTCAGGAGACCTTGATTTCGCAGACATTAACTCCTTGAATCTCTCAGGTAAGTGGGAGTGCACCATGGGCTGGCTGGAGCGGGGTGGCATCTGCTGCTGGCGTGTGAGCCTGGGCGGTGCTTCTCTGTGGCTATGTGGCCTTTGTCAGGTCTCTGTCCTTCTCTGATGAAGCTGTGGATTTTCTCCATGGAAACTGGCACTCAAGTGCCCAGACAGTTTCAGAGGCACGCAGATCTCTCAAAGCCCCACAGTGGGCCCCAGATAAAGAGCCCTGGATCAGCCCTGGCTGGTGTGGCTCAGTGGATTGAGCACTGGCCTGCGAACCAAAGGGCTGTCGGTTCGATTCCCAGTCAGGGCACATGCCTGGTTGTGGACCAGGTCCCCAATAGGTGGTGCGCTAGAGGCAACCACACATTGATGTTCCTCTCCCTCTCTTTCTCCCTCCCTTCCCCTCTCTTTAAAACTAAAAATCTTAAATAAAAAAAAAGAGCCCTAGATCAGCAGCCCCTGATAACTTTGAGCTCCCATGTGGTTCTCATCCTTGAATTGTGCTCAGGATGCCCCAGTGGGCTTGTTAAAACTCAGATTCCTGGGCTTTGTGCCCAGGGTCTCTAATTAAGTAGGCCTGGGGTGGAGCCTGAGAACATGCATTTCTAGCCAGCATCCCAGGAGGTGCTGATGGGCTGGTCTGGGGAGGGTGCCCACTTTGAGAACCCTGCCCTGGTGCCCAGTACTCCCGTGAGAGTGCCAGGGAGGAGGGGCCTGGGGAAGCCACCAGGCGCAATCACTGCAGGGTCCTGATGGCCTGGAGAGCACTAGAGCAATTATGTGGCCAGTTCATGGCCGGGTTCTGAGCAAAAAGGCTCCTGCTTCTCTGAGCCCACACTGTACTATAGGAAGAAAAAGAGAGAGAAGGAGAATAGGAGAAAGGGAATGATGCCTACCTCTGGGACACTTTAAAAACTGGTCTTCAAAGCAGCTTCCCTTGCCTCTTCCCACCACCCTGATGTGGACAAAGCGGAGAGGAGATGAAGCCGGGGGAGAGAGGGGTCAGGGCCATGGGCCCCTGGAACATGCGGACTCTCTGAAAGAAGGGCTCACAGGGATGTGGAAGGAGCTTGCCGATCATAGCCCGAGATAGACCTGCTGGATGCAGGACCCGTTGGCATGGAGCTGTGAGGCAGAAATGGCTCCCTCTCTCCCTGGGCCTGCCAGATGTCCTCCTTGTCCTGTGTCCCAGGGCTCAGCGTCCTAGAAGCCACTCCACTCTGGGCAGAGCTGTCTTTATGGCAGGGCCACTGCCCCTCTGCTGCTCCCTGGAGCCCAGAGTCTGCATTTCTGACTCTGTTGGCTAAAAAGGCTGGCGGTAGAACTTCCAACTCAGCTGGCAAAGACATGAGGTTGGCAGATTTGGGGTGGGGGCTCTCCTGTCTTGGCCTCTGCCCTTGGCTCCTTCTAGAGCTCCCCAGAGGTAACCTTGGCCAAAGAGGAGGTGTTCCTCCAGTAGCATGGGTGCAGGAGCCCCTTTCCTGCAGGTATCTTTGGTTGTGACAAAATCCTGTGACAGCAAAAACCATCCCCTATGTTCCCCTATGTCCTAGTCCGACAAATGAACTGCCAGGGAGCTAGTATGGGAGCAAGGGTCAGTCTGGGGCCACCTTCCGGGGCTGGGCTGGAAGCCAAGGGGGCTGCTGGCCTTCTTTGTAGCCCTGGACCTCCATGGGTCACCCTACAGGCATCGGGAGAGTTATTCAAGGCTGAAACAGCCCTGGGCCGGGCGTCAGCCAGCCTGGCCACCGCTGTGCTGCCAGCTGGGGACTCCTGCCCGCTCCAGGGCCCCCCAGCATGGCCTTTAAAGTCGATCAGAGAAAACTGAAGTACATTAGTGTCAGGAAACAGACAGACCTCCAAACCTGGGAAGGCAGAAGTTCTTTAAAAAAAAAAAAAAACCTAAATGCATATCCTAATGAGATCTTGTGCTAGGCTAATGGAGGTCTGGTTCTTGTTAATTAAGCAAGCCCTGTGTCCCTTCCGTGTGGGATGGGACTGTTGCAGCTGCTGGCAGCCCAGAGCTCCCAGTGAAAGTGTCACCCAGGGTGTGAAGGGGACTCCTGCCCCTTGGTCACCTGGGTGGTTTCTGGACCAGAACCCCTGGCAGGGGGGTGGGGGGCAAACGTGGGCCTGGAGGTTCTGCTCACTGAAGTTCGGTAAGTGCTGAACCAGGGCTCAGGAGAGGGGCTCAGGCCTTTCCCGGGTGAGTTCTGGCCAGTTCCAAGCCAGAGGGGGAAGCTGGATTCAGCCCCGCTGGGCCTCTGGCCCCTGGTTCAGAGATCAGCCTGCACCTCCTCCCACCCCAACATCCTTCATGAAGGCGGAGCTTGAGGTCCTCAGAGATGGCTGGTTTCCCTTCGCCAGCGGAGGAGTTGGTGAGCTTTGAGTGGCCACACTTCCCAGAGGGGCATACGGACTTCCAGGCATCCCCACCTATGAAGCAACTGTTGAACAAGAATTTCAGGGACCTCTTAAATCACTTTTGTGCCTCTGGGTTCCCCTTCTGCCGCAGGCATGCGGGTGATAGGCCGGAACTGCACAGAAGATGGCTGGTCAGAGACGTTCCCTCATTATTTCGATGCCTGTGGGTTTGACGAGGAATATAATGAGACTGGGGACCAGGTGAGTGTCTCCCCCCACCCAGAGGGTGGGTCTGTGGGGGCAGGTGGAAGGGTCTTCCCACCGGAGGCCTTGACTCTTGGTGGGACTACAGGAATCTCAGGTCCCTAGGCAGCATTTATGAGTGTCCCCAAGCCAGTCACATGGAGGACAGGACTTGCATTCACTCATTCTGGGCTGAGAAGGTCCTTGAGCTCCTCCAGCCCCCACCACGTGTCCCCACCTCCCCTGCTGCTCCTCCAGGACACCCAGCTTCCTGGCCCCGCAACTGTGGGGTGACTGCTGGCCCCAGCGGGGTTCCTCCTGGACCCTGTTCCGGGCTAAGGCCGTGACTGGGTGGGTTAGCGCTCCTGCATTAGGCAAGCACCTGTGGAGCCTCTGGTGAGTGCAGGCGCTGCGCAGTGGGGAGGAGGTGGCGGGCCCAGAGGTGGGCAGGCCCAAGGCTGGAGTAGGCCTCACCTGCAGCCCTACCTGTCCTGTACCCACTCCAGGACTCCTACTACCTGTCGGTGAAGGCTCTGTACACGGCCGGCTACAGCACGTCCCTCGTGTCCCTCACCACGGCCATGGTCATCTTGTGTCGCTTCCGGTGAGACCTCCAGCAGTGTTCTAGGGAGTGCAGATCACCCCTGGCTGAGTCCCCTGGATGTCAGTCCTGGAGCTGCGTTGGGAGGCGTTCCCCCCACTCTAGGATAACAGATGGGAACCTTGACCCCAGTGAGGGCACCCGGCCCATCCAGGGCAGGAGACCTCTGTGTCTCTTCCTGGTCTAGACAGAGAGGCCACTGGAGGGGGACATCTGGCCCTGAGGCGTCCTGGGGCTAGGGGACAGGGGCCTGAAACTGAGAGAGGTGGGAGGAAGGGGGCGGGTGGTCTCGGGGGGAGCCACACTGACAGCCATGCAGGTGTCCCGAGTGGACCCCGAGTGCCGGCAGCCGTGCTGCCAGTTCGCGGCCTCAAGGCCTCTCCCCCTGCTGCCGCAGGAAGCTGCACTGCACCCGCAACTTCATCCACATGAACCTCTTCGTGTCCTTCATGCTGCGGGCCATCTCTGTCTTCATCAAGGACTGGGTCCTCTACGAGGAACACGACAGCAGCCACTGCTTCATCTCCTCGGTGCGTGAGCCGTGCCCCGCCGGGACGTGCCTGCGCCCGGGTGCTTCCTGAAGGCAAAGACGTGGGGCCCCGGTGAACTCAGAAACCCAGGGGTGATCAAGGGGCTACCAGTAGTTAGCAAGTCCCCTGGATGACACCACTTCCTGTCCCTTGGCTTGTGGGTGCACATGGCAGTGGCAGAGCAGTGGAAGGTCAGGCGGAAAGGCGGAGTCCCACTTGGCTCAGAGAGAGGGCTTGCCTGGTCCCTGGTCACTTAACTGGCCTGGGAGCCCAGCGGCTGACGGGCTGGCCTTCTTTCCAGACCTCCGACGCGTGGAAGGAAGCAGAGAAGACCAGATTTGAGGGGTGGTGTGGAAAAGGCAGCCCAGGGCACGGGGCCTTGGCCTGGGAGGGCACACTTAGAGGGGGTTTCCTTATTTCTGGGGGGCAGGGGTACCTCCCATTCCCACCCCTGTCATGGCTAAAGCCTTCATCTTATCAAGGGGGCTCCTGCAAGGACCTCATTATCACCAGCCTGTGGGGCGGGGAAGGGGTAGGAAGATGGGGAGAATGAGCCTCTGTGGACAGCTCCAATGTGGAAACAAGCTGCTTCATTTTAGACTCTGAGTCTAAGAACCTCCAGTGTTTCAGACCCACGGGATGTGGGAGCCTGAGCCTACCAGAGCGGAAGGCCCTCGGGATTCTCCCTGGCCCTGCTGGGCTGGGTTTCAGGTCTGAGTGGGTGGGTGGGGCGGCACGTGGCTCACGCCCCCACCCCTCCCGTTCTCTGGGCAGGTGGAGTGCAAGGCCGTCATGGTTTTCTTTCACTACTGTGTTGTGTCCAACTACTTCTGGCTGTTCATCGAGGGCCTGTACCTCTTCACCCTGCTGGTGGAGACCTTCTTCCCCGAGAGGAGATACTTCTACTGGTACACCATTATTGGCTGGGGTAGGTCGCTGGCTATGGCCGGGATGGGCTAAGGTCTCATGGGCAGGTATGGCCTTGGTACCCTGTCAGAGCACCAGGGCTGAGGAGAAGGCACTTCCTCACCCCCGCAGAGGGCACACACCTGCTGTGTGGACTCTCTCACGCTCTTCCTGCCCCCAGGAAGCCTGCCACCCTCTGAGAGGGTGCACCCAGGCGTCCTTCTCCAAGGCGACACAACCCGTGGTGTAGGGGAGACATGGTCCCATAGGAGGCGGGGAGTTAGGGACAGTGAGGGCCCCCAGCACCCCAGGTGCGGGAAGGACACATGCCCGTGCACCAGAACACCATGTCTGGGCGGGGATGATGGCCACTGGGAGCCCCACGTCTGGGGAGAACATGGGGCCCGGGGGTGTTCCTGTTGTCATGGGGCCCCTTGTCTTGCTCTCACAGGGACCCCAACTCTGTGCGTGTCGGTGTGGGCTGTGCTGAGGCTCTACTTTGATGACACAGGGTGAGTGTGTGCCCCGACTCCACGTTGAATGCCCCCCAGACAGACCATCCCACACTGGGCCCAGGCTGTATTCCAAGCCCTGGGTGTCCACTGCACTGACCACCGCCCCCGTTCCCCGCTTTCCCGGGTGGAGCCACGCAGCCTCATCTCAGCCAGAAGCCTGTGAGAGCAAGCCCTTTCAGAGTCCCGCTCTACTGCCTGGCCCAGCGCTGAGTGTCTGGTCCTTTTGCGGGGGGGGGGGGGGGAGAGGAGGAAGAAGGTTCAGGGGAAGGTGCCACCCCACAAGAGTCCTAGATCTGAAGGGGGAATGTGGCCCTTGAGAAGCCCTTTGGTGACCTGACTGTTGGGCTTCCATCCCCGTGTTGACAGGGGAGCAGAGGGAAGGACGGAGCCCCGGGGAGCTCTCCTTCCCACTGTCCCTCCTCAAGGACCAGAGACGTTGCCTGGCAGGCATCCTGTCCCATGAGCATTGTCCCTCTTCCCTCCCCCTGTCTTTCAGCTGCTGGGACATGAATGACAGCACAGCTCTGTGGTGGGTGATCAAAGGCCCCGTGGTTGGCTCCATCATGGTGAGTGTCCTCCGGACAAGGGCAGGGGGAGGTGGCGGTCTGGTCCAGGAGGCACAGCGGGAGAGGAAATAAAGAGGTTGCCACCTACACCAGCCTCCGCCTTGTTCACGGTTGCATTATATCCTGTGACATGGGTGTCCATGTTAGTTAGCTCTCCTGATGATGCTGGCCTTTTATATTATCCCATTTTCCTCATCATGAAAGATCCTACCAGGGACAGTTCTGTGTCTCATTTTGAGCACGTGTGAATATTTATTTAGAACAAGTCCTTCAAAGGGAATCGCTGGGTCGGTTGTCCACAACGCTTGTGTTATCAGTCATTTGAATTTTTGCACAGTCTCTTGGGGGATAATGGTTGCTTGAGGCTTTGGTGTGCATTTCTCCACACCGCCAATGCCACAGGGCATTTCCCTGGCATTTATTGGCAATTTATTGATATTCCTGTTATTACCTATTTATTGATTGATTTTTTTTTGCTTACTTGTTTGGCCCAGTCGTCTTTCTCACTGTTTGAAAGACAGTAACGCCGCATTTGGTGTGGAGGTTGCGAGTGTATTGTGAGGTGGCGTACCTCTGACGGTTAAGCCAGCGGCTCCCTCTCCACACCTTCCGCCCCTTGTTTCCGGTTTAAGGAGGCCTTCCCAGGCCTCAGACAGAAGGACACGCGTCGTCATCATGTCGTCACATTTGTGTTGAGTGGGTTATTCCATGCTTTCATCCAGCTCCAGTTTTACTTCCTCGATCTGAAATGATACCTCCTTTTATCTAATTGTATTTTTTTCCCCGTGGGTAGATGCTCCACCCTCTCATTCTTTTTATGGCGTAGATCACCCTTTCTCCATTGTGCCAAAATGGCACTGTATCATAAACACTCACTGGGTTCTATTAGGTCCCAGATTTTCTGTTCTATGTTATAGCATTTCAGCACATTTTCATATCTGGTATGCTAATTTCCCCTTCTTCAGTCTTCTATTCTTCAAAATCTTATCGCACGTTTTCTTTTTTATGCGGATTTCAAATCCTTTGACAAGTTGCGAATCAAAAGTCTGGTGGCGAGTTTTAGGACTTACACCGAATTTATATAACCTAACTTGGAACATATAGTCAACCCCCCACCCCCACTGCTATCCACAGTTTTGCTTTAGAAGTTTCCAGTTACCTGCAGTCAACCTTGGTCTGGAAAAAAAAATCAAATGAAAAATTACAGAAATACACAGTTCATAAGTGTTAATGTGGATGCCATTGTGAACAGCGTGGTGAAAGCTCACGCTGCCCCCCCCCCCCGCAACACCCAGGCAGGGCCTTCTGTCTGTCCCGAGGACCCCCGAGGTGCAGGGCACACGCAGGTGGGTCCCTTCACAGCCATCTCGGCTGTCACACTGATTATACTTTGAGGAAAAGACCGCACTCATAGAACTTTCATCACAGTATATTGTGACAACTGTTCTATTTATTATCGGGTATTATTAATTTCTAACCATGCCTGATTTATAAAGTAAACTTTATCACAGATATGGATGTATAAGAAAAACACCATACGTTGGGGGCTTGGTACTCTCCTCTGTTTCAAGCGTCCTCTGGGGATCTTGAAAAGTGTCCCTTGTGGAGAAGGAGGGATGACTGTAACCGATTTTCTTAAAATCATGAGTCTTTCTCCCCAAGAACGTGGTGCAGATCCCCATTTATTCAGCCTTTCTCAGTTTTCTCAGGCTGTACAGTTTTGGGTTGTCTTGTTCAATTTGCCTCCGAGATGAGTCCAGCCGGTCTGTGCTTTCGCTGCTTCTAGGGATCACTCTTTCATGACACGTTTTAGCAGGGTACTGCTGACGTTTAGGGAAACTTGTAGTTTTTTATTTGTTTTTTCTTGGTCACTTTTAAAAACACTCTCGTTCTCATCCCCTTTCAGCTGTTTCTCATGGATTTTCTGGGTAGAAAACTACATAATCCTTAAAGGAAAGTAGTTTTTTCTCTTCCTTTCTAATGTTTACACCATCGATGCCTTGGCTTCGTTGAGGATGATGTTTGCTGTGGTTTTGGGAAGTCACTGTTTAATAAATGAGGAAAGTTTCTCGTCCTGGCTTGTTTCCGTGTGCATTTTTTAAAGTCAGGACTAGGTGTCGAATTGTATCAAATGTGTTTTGGAGACATTTACAGAAGTCGTTTTTCCTTTAGTGATGGATGTTTCTAGTATTTCGTTTTTTCTTCGTTGTGAACAATGCCACAGTGGACGTCTTTCTGCCAATCTTTGGGCATGCGTGGGTGTGTCTTTAGAATTCACCTCCTGGCGTGGGACTTCTGGGACGCGAAGGCTGTACCCAATTTAACATTTTCGGGCGTGTCCAGTGGCCTGCCACTCACCGTATGCCGGAGTGCTCGTTTCCGTGTTTTCGCTGGTGCGGTGACTGCCGAGCTACCTGCCGATCTTTTGAGGGATGACCATAGCGTACTGCTTTAATCAGTTACAGTAGCAAGTGTTAGTAGTTCTTTATTTCCTTTTTTTGTATTTCTGGCACAAAACCTTTATGGTTGTGATCTGTTTGTTCATTTGGGACACCGCTAAACTCTCCATGTTCATATTTCATTTATAGTTTTTGCATTGCTCTTCATATGTTCTCTGGTTTTAGGTGTGTACCTGTGAGTGTGTGTGTGTGTGTGAGTGTGTGTGTTTTGGAGCAGTGTTTTGTTAGCCTCATGGGTAATTTGGGAGTTTTTCTTCTTATTTGCTTTTAAACAGTGGAGCAGCTTGTGAATCGCGTTTTCCTTAGAGGTATTCTGGAACTGCCCTGTAAAGGGATCTGGGCCTGGCACCTCTTCCTGTACACACAGTCGATTCCTTTTTACATTTCTTTTCAGCTCATTCCTCTCTTCAGATTTTCCACGTCTTCCAGATTTGCTTTTGTTAACTTACATTTCCCCATTTTGTTTGATTTCTTCTTATGATTTAAAATATTCCATGCATCTGTTGTTTTAGCTTCCTTTTTTTTTTGGTTCTGTTTAATTATACTTTTTGTCCTTTTGGGTGGATACACATGTGCAGTTAGCTGTAATTACTGAGCTGAATCCCAGGTACTGACCAGACCCAGGGCAGGTGGGGGAGAATGTGACTAGCAGAACCCTGCCTTCACATCGCAGCCTGCTTTATAATTCTCACAGCTCTGTGAACACAAACAAAACAGGGCCTAAAATTGACATTTTTTTTATTGATCAAGTCTACCTTTAAAAAAAATTTACAATGAGTTTTTATCTTTATTAATTTCCTTATTGTAGAAGTTAAATTTGTGGTACTCTTTCCCTAGCATTTTATTTGAACACTTAATTATTTTACCTTCGGCATTTATGATTTTTTAATAAGCAAGTGTGAGGCTCCCATGTTTTTCCCAGGGCGCTGCTGCGGTGGCATCTGGAAGATGTCGCTCTGTGGTCCTCTCCTGGAGCCTAGTTTCTGTTTATTTGTCTACCTCCTTCCTCCCCTCTTGTCGTACCCGCTGCTTGGCACTTGGCTTAGGGAGCTTGGGCCCCTGATCTTTATCCGAAGGTAAATGCTGCCATTGCTACTCCCAGGCAAGCCTTTAATTAATGATGTGTGTGGTTGTCCTTTCCAGTTCCCCATACTCAATGATCTGAACTTGGAGTTCCTCCAGAGGGCACCTCTCACCTCTGCAATAGCCTCTTCTCTATCTGTTTGGCATTGGACTTGTTCCATCACCCCGACCCTAGTTGCTCTTTCTCTTCCAGAAATCACTGACTTGTCTGGCTCACTTGTGATCATCTTTCCTGTATCTCAGTACTCCTACGGAATTCTTTTTCTTCTGTCTCCTCTGTCATTGCAACCCAGTGAACACGTGTTCTCATGCCACCATCTTGAATTATGAATCTGGATGGGATCTCGACTCGTTGGGGGAGGGTCCTGCTGGGGGATTCACGGCCGCTGCAGGGGCAGGGGAATGGGGAGCCTTTGCCAGACTCATTTCCATCTGCTTTTTCTCGGCTCCTCAGGTGAACTTTGGGCTCTTCGTTGGCATCATCTTCATCCTTGTGCAGAAACTTCAGTCTCCAGACATGGGAGGAAATGAGTCCAGCATCTACTTGTAAGTACCACTGTGTGAATACCATAGTCACTTCCAACAGCTGTGAGGGCCCTGCCCTCAGGCCGAAGGTGGAGAGGCCTGGGCTGTGCTGACAGAGTAACCTGGCACGGGTATTTGCAAGATTTTTTTCTGATAAAAGTGCCTTTAAGATCTAGTCACCCACCTATCCTCAGCCAGCCTAGGAGCTCCTAATCCACATGGTGATTGCATGGAAGGGAAGAAAGAGAGAGGGAAGAGACTGGCAGATGTCATGTCACCCTAGGAAACTCAAGATGGAAATTGCCAGATTCCTTAGGGTAGGTAGGGTCTGGTTGTTTAGAAGCCAGGTTTCCTCTGGGGATCTTGGTGCTTTGGGAGGCTCACGAACGCCCCCGGTTGCCTAAGGCTCCTGTCCCAGCCTTGCCTGTGCACGCTGCCGCAGCCACCACCAGCAAGCCACGTGGGTGTTCTCGCTGGTCTCGGTGTTGGAAGGGGGCATTCTTTTTCTTCTCCTCCCCTCAGGACAGCTCTACTTGTGGATCTGATCCTCTTCCTATAACTCCTTCTTCCCTGAGCAAAGGAACATCTGAGTTGTTTTGGACTGATGAAGTTTGCAGGCAACCTCTTACCATTGAGTATAGGGTTTTTTTCACTTCCACTATCATTTGGTTTGTTTCCTACAAGTGTTTCTGCCATCACGTCCCCAACAGCTTATTCCTGCTTTCTCTGCCTGCCCCCCCTCCAACCCCCCACCCATTCTGAGTCAGCCTGAGCGTGTTTCATCTGACCCTTCTTGCTTCGTGGTCAGAAGCATGGCCATCCTAGGTGTGTGGGTGGCAGGGGTGGGGTGGGGGTGCTGCAGGGACACTTTTGATGCTGAGGTGGAAGGTCAGTCCCCTGTGGTCAGCTGGAGGGGCCAGATGGGCATGGAGAATCTGGGGGAAGTCTCTGGGGTCTGTCTGTGGCCAGGATATAAGCCCCATGTGTTGCTTCTTTGGTTTTTAAAGAAGAGAGCAGGTTGGATGGAGCGGAGGTATTCCCAATGCATTAGCAGGGGGCTTTGTCCTGCCTTCATCAGAGACCCCAGCGTGGGGCTCAGAACTCTGATAACTGCCCAGTGGATAAGTAGGGCAGCAGAAGGTTATGTTGGGTGGGGGGAGAGAGAGAGAGAAGAGAACAGCTCAGAGACCCATGCTAGATCCTTCCCTATGACTCTGACTCCTCGGGGCTTCCCGTGGTCTGTGTGTTCAGCCCAGGCACACCCCTTGTGGAAGCCCTCCCCCTGGGGCTGGGGGTCAGCCCAAGGCCTGGTTTGGTAAGCTTTGTTTGTTCTGCATGGAGGATGATTCCATTCCATTGGGAAAGAGTCACCCACCCACATGCTTTCTTTTGTTATCCATTTACCTTTTTTTCATTTTTTTCAAGTTTCTACGAACTCCTGCTTATATGTGTATGTTATATAGTAAAAAAATATTCATCCATAGTGAGTCATGAAGTCTCTGAGGCCCTGCCCTCGGGGACCAGTCAGGCCTGTTCTCTGCCACTAACTGACTGCCCTGGAGAGGTGACTCCTGCCTTCATCGCAGGTCCCCGCAGCACAGGGCCCCACTGCTGTTCTCACCACCCTGTCCAGCATCAGTAACATGTCCTGTGTCTGACCCCAGGTCCTCCTCTCCAGGGTGCATTGGCCCCCACGAGCAATTACCTTGGGTGTGTGAGCCCGTGTGTGGCTAAGTTGGCCTCATCTCTCCTTTGAGCTCGGCAGCCTTGGTCACCCTCCCTGTTTGGTGGTAGGGTCTGTTTCTCCTTCTGGGGTCCTGGTACCTCTTCTCTGGGGTTTCTCCCAGCTTGCCCACACTCAGCCGCAGCCTAAATAGGGACACCCTGCTTGCTGTAGCCAGAACACACTTCGCCAGCCCAGACAGCCTGCCCCAGGCAGTGAGAACTGCCAGGGTTGACGGGAGAGAAGTCTGGGGCCAGGCTTTCTAAGTTACCACTGACTTGGAGCTGTAGAGTGCTGTGGGGCCTTTCTAATTCGTAGACAAGAACCACTGTGACTCACACGTGGTCTGCACAGACCTACTCTCGAGACACCATGGGGTGAGTCCAGACCACCACAGGGAAATGAAGAGTGCAGTGCAGCAAATCACGCAGACTTTCTGGTTTCCCAGTGCATACAGAAGTTATGTTTATACTCTGCTGTAGCCTATCAAATGTGCAATAGCATTATGTCTAAAATAACCAATGTAGATATCCTAATTAAAAGAAACTTCTAGCAAGAAATGCTTTCTTGCTAAAAAATGCTAACTATCACCTGAGCCGTCTACAAGTTCTAACCATTTTGTTAGCGGGGGTCTTGCCTCCGCACTGTTGGTGGCTGACCAGTTAGGGCCGTGGCTGCTGAAGGCCAGGGTGGCTGTGGCAGTTTCTCAAAGCGGGACAATTTTCTGCATGAGTGATTTCTCTGTAGCGTGATACTATTTGATAGCCTTTTACGCACAGCAGAACTTCTTTCAAAATTGGAGGCGATCCTTTCGAACCTTGCCGCTGCTTTATGGGCTAAGTTTATGGAATATTCTAAGCCCTTGGTTGTCGTTTCAACAATCTTCATGGCTTCTTCACCAGAAACAGAGTCACTCAAGAAACCACTTTCTTTGCTCAGCGTGAGGAGCAGCTCCTCATCCACTCAAGCGTCGTCACGAGATTACAGAAATTCGGCCCCGTCCCCAGGCTCTGTTTCCCATTCTAGTTCTGCTGCCATTTCCGCCACATCTGCGGTGATTGCAGTTACTTATTCTACTGAAGAGTCTCAACTCAAAGTCATCCGGGAGGGTCAGAATCAACTTCTCCCAAACTCCTGTTGATGTTGATATTTTGACATCTTTCCATGAAATATCAATGTTCTTAATGTCATCTAGAAGGTGAATCTTTTCCAGAAAGTTTTCTATTCATTTTTGCCCAGATCCATTAAGGACTCATTGTGTATGACCAGCTACAGCTTTATGAAATTGATTTCTTAAATAATGAAACTTGAAAGGCAAAATCACATCTGGGTCCCTGGGCTGCAGAATGGACGCTACATTAACAGGCTTGGAAGCAACACTCATCTCATTGCACATCTCCGTCAGAGCTCTTAGGGGGCCAGGTCCATTGGCAGAGAGCTGTAATATTTCAAAAGGAATCTTTTCTGAGCAGTTGGTCTGAACAGCAGCCTTAAACCACTCAGTAAACCGTGTTGCAGACAGATGTGCTGTTTTCCAGGTTTTGTTTCTCTCTTTGTAGAACTGAGTAGACTTAGCAAAATTCTTTAGAGTGTAATTCTGAAAATTGTAGAATTTTCAGGATGGTAGATGAGCATGGCTTCAACTGAAAGTGACCAGCTGCATTAGCCCCTCACAGGAGAGCCAGCCTGTCCTTTGAGGCTTTGAAGCCAGGCGCTGACTTCCCCTCCCCCTCTGTGAGAATCCCGGATGACGTCTACAACATCAGGTGTTCCTTCTACAAAGAAGCTCTGTGGTCGACGGTAGCCGCCTTCAGGAATCCTCTCAGCTGGACCTTCTGGGTGACTCACTGCAGCTTCTCCATCAGCACTGCTGCTTCACCTGGCACTTTGATGTTACAGAGGCATCTTCTTTCCGTAAACCTCATGAACCAACCTCTCTTAGCTTCAGACTTTTCTTCTGCAGCTTCCTCACCTCTCAGCCTTCATAGAATTGAGGAGAGTGGGGGCCTTGCTGTGTGTTAGGTTTTGGCTTAGGGGAATGCGGCTGGTTTGGTCTTCTCCCCAGACCAACAGAATTTTGCCCATGTCAGCCATAAGGCTGTTTCACTTTCTTATTGTTCATGCATTCACTGGAGTAGCACTTTTAATTTCCTTCAAGAACTTTTCTGTTGCATTCACAGCTTTGCTAGGTGTTAGCCTGTCTCAGCTCTCAACGTGTCTTCCTCTCTAAGCTTACTCATGTCTAGCTTTTGATTTAAAGTGAGAGATGTGTGACTCTTCTTTCCACTTGAACACTTAGAGGCCACTGGGGGGTTATTGATTGGCCAGATTCTGACATTGTTGTGTCCCAGGGAAAAGAGAGGCCCGAGGAGAGGGGGGGACGGAGACTGGGGAAGGGGCAGCTGTTGGAGCAGTCAGAACACACACAGTGTCTGTCAGTGTCGCTGTCCTACATGGGTGTGGTGCGTGGTGCCCCAAAACAACTGCCACAGCAACAGCAAAGGTCACTGATCGCAGATCCCCATAACAGATTCGATAATAATGACAAGTGTGAAATAATTGCAAGAATTACCAAAATGTGACAGAGACATGAAGTGATCAAATTCTGCTGGAAAAATGGTACCAATAGACTTGCTCCACACCGGGTTGCTACAAATTTTCAATTTATAAAGGAAGAAAAAATACACAATCAGCAAAGTGCAGTGAAACGAGGTATGCCTATGCATTTCAGCACCGATGTTTAAAGAACCAGCTAGTTGGTTTGCTTCTGTCATGTAAAACAATCTCCTGGTAATCTCAGAAAATCCTTTTTGTAGAGGAAGTGAAACCCGCGCTCGTCCCAAGCCCCAAAGATTAAACATGCGATGGATGTGTTCTGCAAGCCAGGGGTGAGGGACACAGGACCAGGGCTTAGCTTGGTCCAGTTCAGTTCAGCGACACGTTTGCCTGTTTCCAGGGTCAAGGAGACCCTGACGGGAAAGTGAGGGGCCACTAAAGGACAGTGAGGGGCAATCCAAGAGACAGTGAGGGGCCATCAGAGGGACAGGGATGCTACGAACTCAGAGCATTGAAACACACCTGCATCTCAGGCCATGCCCACTTAATGCTCACAAGCACCCAGAGACCCTGGAGAGATAGGTGTGTGAGATGCATGTACGCCCACTATGCCCACTGCTTCACAGCCGAGGGAACTCGGGCATCGGTATCAAAGTGCAGTGAGTCCAGGGGGAAGGAGTGCAGGCACTGCTACCCTGCAGGCAGGCTCTCGGCTCCAAGCTTGGCCGCACCAGCATTCCTGTCCTCAGGGAATTTCCTCAGAGAAGATGGTGTGAAGCGAGTATACCAATAAAGTTTCCTAGAAGAAGAGGCCCCAGTGGTTCCAGCCTTGTATAAAGCTGCCCACTTGGAGAGCGTTGAGCTGAGAGGTGTCTGCCGTGGGGGAGGGGAGGCTATGGGGCGACTGGAAAGGGCAGCGCATGGCGGGAGAGGATTTTAGGGCTGTGCCTGAGTCCCCTTGGGCCACCAGAGTTATGTGTCGGGCTGAGAAGCCCTTCAGAGCTACCAACAGCTTTTCGGTTTTTTCCTCTGTTTCCAGAACAAATTTAAGCCTGGGAGTCCCCAAGAAAGCCCGAGAGGACCCCCTGCCTGTGCCCTCAGACCAGCATTCACTCCCTTTCCTGTAGGTTGGTTCCAGCTGCTCAGGTGATAAGGGTTTGTCCTCTACAGATGGAGGCGAGGTGGCACGAGGACCTGTCGGGGGCTGGGCGGTGGCACTGAGCCCCCACACTCTCTCACCTGGCATTCCCGGTAGAAAGAGTACTTGGGGTCAGGACTTGGGCTGGGAGTGTGGGCGTGTGCTCAGATTCGACTTGGTCATGGGCAGGGGCTAGGGCTCAGCCCGGGAATGGGGTCAGGGTTAGTCTTCCTTTTCCTGGGGACCAAAGTTCACCTCTGCTAGAAGCCAACTGGCTCAGAAGGGGGAGGGGAGGCTCCAGGGCCCGGCCGTGTCAGAGTCGGCTTTGTTCCCAGTGGTCTTCCCACTGCATGGTGGGCATTGGAAACTGGTCTGGGGGTGGGAAACCCCATCTGTACCCCCCTCAGGGACCCCACAGAGGGGTCTCCACGGTCCCCAGGGAGAAGGAAGGAGAAGAGGACAGACACCGACGACCGTGGTGCCGTAGCTGGCTCAGTGGGGCAGTAAAGTGCCCACTGTCGGAAAGACGACGTTCACCTCTGAAGACAGGCTTTTCCCCGGCTAGGCAGACATACAGCCACACAGAGCTGGCTCCTCCTCAGGGGTGGGGGAGCAGACGGGGGGCAGGGGGGTGCTTCCAGATCTGCTGCGCTGGGCTTCTGCCTGGGGTACCAGTGTGGTGTGGAGTGCCTCCCTGGGGACTGGGCTAAGTGCTGGGGACTCACAGCATCTTAGCGTCAGGAGGGACCCTACAAGGAATGTTCAGCTCAGACCACAGCATTCTGTGGGCCTGTCACGTCCAGTGCTAGACTGATCACCAGGATCAGGGCGAACAGACAGCGGTGCTGCCCACGGAGGTCTCCCTACAGGAGACCCTGCCAGGGGTTTCCTGGGGCCCCAGCCAGGCAGTCTTGCTCGCTGAATGCACCAAAGCCTTCTCAGAGTTTGGCCTGAGACCACAGCAGGTGCCCAAGAACCCAGGTTATAGGTGGGAGACCTGGAAATGGCTTTGACTTTCCTGCAGACAAACAGGAAAGCCTTGGCAGGACTGGGCCTGGGAGCCAGGGCTCTCTGACTTCCTGCTATGGGGTCTCCCCTCTGATTCTGGCTGACGCTGCTGACCGAGCAGCCCCCACCCAGCACCCTGTCTGAGTTTCTCGTCCTCCCTTGGACCCAAATCAGAAGTGAGCTCGTCAGCCAGCCTGGGTTTGTCTCTTCCTCTTGATTAAATTGCTTTGCTGCCTTTCACTGGTTGTGGCGACTCTCCAGAGAAGCTGATGTCTCTTTCTTTCTCATGCCTGTCTCTGGCTTTGCTGCTCCTTCCTGGCATTTCTTTTCAGTGGGTTTTGTTTTATACAGAGTCACAGAAAATCTGGGGGAAGGGTGGTGTTTGAGAAGAAGAGCCCTTACCTTTGTCCCTAGGTCCCCCCTCACCTTCTCCCGAGAGCCCCCTGAGGCGCTAGGTCCCCCCTCCTCTTTCTACCCCCACCCCAGTCCCCACTGGAGGCACACATCTTTACTAGATGCTGGAGTCCCAGCTAACTTGCTCGCTAAATGGCCTTGAGCACACTTTGAAGAAATCAGAGGAGTCTATTTTTACTGCATCCAGGGGCCAGGAAGGGCAGGGACAATTTGGGAGCTCCAGGCGGAGCCATCTGAACGGGGATCAGCCGAGGCTTTCGAATTCTGGGTGAGGGTTCAAGCCCAGTGTGGAGGAGGCGACGTCCGAGGTTCGGGCTCTCGGGCTCCTGGACACTGCTTTCTGGGCTGCACGGAGGCCAAGGCTGAGGGACTGGGCCGCTGACTGTAGGAGAGAATAGCCAGCCCTTCAATCTGGGCAAGGTCGAGAATGAATGTGGAGACCAGGAGTGTCCATTCCTGAATGCCCAGTCAAGCTCTTCTAATTACGCACTTACATGTGTGTGTAATTAAAAGAAAACGTGCGTCTATGTGGCCATCTGTCTCTGTGTGTATATGAAACAGACCTTTGGCATTCACCGAGGACAGAAGAAACTTCTCAAACATATAACTTTCTCCCAGCGGTGCTCCTCAGGCTTTGACTTGCGTGTAGATCGCCAGGGGATCTTGTCAAGGTGCAGGTTCTGAGCCAGGAGGTCTGAGGTGGCCCCGAGAGTCTGCATGTCTGAGAAACGCTCAGGTGGTGCTGATGCTGCTGGTTGGGGGCCCCGCTCTGGGTAGCAGACCATCATGTTCCATGCCCCTCATCTATAAAATGGACCAGTGTCGTCCACCTCAGTGCTGTAGGGCTTGAAAGATACAGGTTTTTTTTTTTAAAGAACTATTCTTTAATTTTTATTTTTAAAAGATTTTATTTATCTTTAGTGTTCATTTTGGCAGCAGATATATTAAGGATTTTATTTATTTTTAGAGGGGGAGGGGGGGAGAAAGAGAGGGAGAGAAACATCAATGTGTGATTGCCTCTCAAGCGCCCCCTACTGGGGACCTGACCCACACCCCAGGCATGTATCCTGACTGGGAATTGAACTGGCAACCCTTTGGTTCACAGTCTGGCACTCAATCCATTGAGCCACACCAGCAAGGATGAAAGATGCTGTGTCTTAAATGAGCACCATAGACCTCACTGAGGCCCAGAGGCTGGGCGGACCTCAGCTTACCCCATCTTTGAACTGTGTGATTCAAATGCTTGTCCCGGCAAAAAGGCATGTGTCCCCTGATGCCAAGGACCTCAGACCTGCTCTGGAAGAGCTGGAGTCACAAATAACAAATCTGTGAGTCTTTCACGTGCTTCTGTGCTCCTTCTTATCACATCCCCCTCAGACTGGTCAGGTCCCTAGCAGGTTCCAGGACCACAGTGCTGCGTGGGGCCCCAGGAGGGTTTGTGAGGCTAGCAGGTCCGTTGCAGTCTGAGGAGGTGACACTGCCGTGCTGGTCAGGGAAGGACAAGAAGTGCCAGAGGTTTCTGCTGTCCCAGGCTCAGGCGGGCAGAGAAGGGCTAGAAGCAATGGAAATGAGGCCTCTTGGAGGGGGTGCGAGCTCTGGGCCTCCCCCAGTAGCAAGTCCAGCTAGAGCCTTGGGCCACTTGTTTCTGCAGGCATGGGACAGTGCCCAACAGATGCCCCTCAGCCTTCAGCCCCTGCCCCGTGGATCCTCTCCGGAAGTCTAGCCTACCCGGGCTGTGTGCTAGAACTCTCAGCAGTGACAGAAATGCCCCCAATCACTGCTGTCCCACATGGGACCCACTAGCCACCTGTAGCTGTTGAGTCCTTGCAGTGTGGCCAGGGCCAGTGAGGAAGTACTTTTTAACTTGATTTAATTTTAATTCAAATAGCTGTAGATGGGCAGTGGCTGTCATACCAGATCGTTCAGGTCTAGACTAAAGTTGATTCTGTCCAGGCCACCTCTGTGCCCCCTGTGTGTCCGCATCAAGGTGCCTGGGGGCTCAGACAGAGGAAGGTTTGGGTGGAAGAAAAGAGGTGTAGTGCAGGGGACCAGTGTCTGTGGAGTTGGGCTTCGTAATCAAGCCCATAAGTAGCTGGGCTTGCCAATGCTGGGCACCTCAAGGTCCATGGTTTGCGATTCCAGTTGCCTGGCTCTCTGGGTGACGTCCAGCAAGGCCACGCTCCGAGCCTAGAGCTGACTCTGGAGACAGCTTCTGGCTCTGAGACCCAGCCCCAGCCCTACCTTCCAAATGCACGTGTTCCCTCCGCACCTCCAGTCCCCCTCCATGGTCCCAGGGTGAGTGCTCGTGTGTGCGCGTGTGCATGTCTGTGCACAGATGTGTACACGTGTGGGCGTGCATCTCCACGTCCAGAGCTGACCTTGTCTTGGCCCTCGGCTTGCTCGTGCTCCGTGTCACTGCCCGGTCTTCTCTCCACACCCGTGGCTTCTCTGCCCTCCCCGTGAACTCGTGGCTCTAAGTCCCACCTGTTTCCTCATCGCCCGATGCCCCTGCTGACGGAAGTGCTGATCTTGTCGCACCCAGCAGCTGCGTGCAGAAATGCTACTGCAAGCCAGAGCGGGCTCAGCAGCACTCTTGCAAGATGTCAGAACTGTCCGCCATCACTCTGTAAGTGTGCGTGGCTGTGGCCCATGTCTCGGTGGTACCAGGGGGGAGGGGACGCATGCTGCCACCGCCGCCTCCTGGAGCCCGCCTGCCTGCTGCTGGGCTGGAGGAGAGCAGAGGGCAGCCTGTGCCTCCAGCCCCGAGCCGCATTCTGGCTGTTGCATGTTCACGTCTGTGTGTCTTGTGAGTTCTCTGCAATCTCATGATGGGGGGCGGGAAGGAGGTTGTGGGGACGCAGCTGCAGCCACTGAGGGAGCTGCCGGGGCTGACTGGCACCAAGGAAGGGCCCGAAGCCTCAGCCACTGCTACCTGGATGTGTGGCCTTTCCCTGCGATGTCCTGTTTCTCTGGGCTCTATTCTTTGGAATTGCCCGATTCTTTCTGCTAGTCTTAGTGCTTGAGTTCATAGGGCCCGGCCCCTACATAGGACAGGGACCCCCATGGCAGTGTGCCTCACTCACACTTCATGTGCGTGGTCGCTGTTCCCTCTCTGAGCCCCTGCCACAGCCTTAGGAGGTGGGTACGTGTATTGCTCCCATTTTACAGATGTGAAAACTGAAGCACAGAGAGGTGAAGTAGCTCACTCTGGGTCACATAACTGGCAGGGTGAGGCTTGAATCCAGGGCGCCCCATCACCTGGCACCAGGCTGACTTTGAGGGGAGCAACCGCCTCCTTCGGACATCCCTGTAAGTGGGGAGCCCGCTCTCACTGGACATATCTGACTGCTGGAAGCTTTCCTTGATATTTTCTAGGACTTCTCTGCCATGCGTGCTTCCCCAGGGCACGGGCTACAGGCACCAAGGCCCTGTGTCCCTGTCAGATCACACAGGGATTCTGCGACTGTCCTCAAACAGGCGTCCTGAGGCTCACATCACATGTCTGCCTTTCTAGGCCTCTGGTCAGCTCTGAACTGCGGAGGTCCCAGGACTCTGGCCCTGGTCACCTCCTCATCTACCTCCACTTCCCCATCTGCCAAAGGGGTCACTGGGCTGCCCTGGACCCCTAGCGGAAACCCCCGACTGCTCCAGGCGGCCGCAGGACTGCCGGGAAGGCAGGTGCTGCCCCGGCCAGGCCTTGCGGCACAGGCTGCCCACGAGCAGGGGGAGAGCGGGTGGGCTTCCTCCTTCTAGGCATGAGCCCTGGTCCACATGGAGGTCTTCCCAGGAGGCTCCTCCCTTTTCTTCCTGTCTCCTACCCTCCTTCTCTTTCTTCCCCTTCCCTTTCCTTATTCCTTCTCTCTGAGAAGCCAAGGGCCTCACTCTGACTACGCAGATTTGCTTCTGAGATCTGGATCCAACAGAACATTCTCCCCCAGAAAAGCTGGGATGGGGGGAGGGTGGGGCACATGGTGTAACCATCCCAAATCAAATGGCGGCCCCCACGCCATTGTCCACCCTGTGGGTCAAGGGTACAGGGAGATGGGGAGGCTGAACCTCCCACCCCCCCCCACTCAGGGGGTGCGGAGGGCCAACAGCACTTCCCATGCAGGCCTCTTCTTTGAGGAGATTCAGGGGGAGCCAATATACTGAGGTGGTTAGAGATGGAGTCCCACCCTTGGGGACCCTCAGGGAGCTCCCCTTCACAGAGCAGGACCCACAAGGGCATGCACTGCATACTCTTGATGTCTTTGTGACTCCTTGGCCCCAACCCTCAGAACAGAGCCCCTCCCACTGGGTCAAGGAGCCAGCCACAGGCAAAGGACCCGCAGAAGAGCTGGCTTTGAGGGTGAGAGGTCCTTTTGGCTCTTTATTTCCTGCCCAGCCCATCCCCATGCAGACAGACTGCTTTCTCTCCCTTTGCCTCAGGCTCCTGCTTGGATGGGAATCATCCACGTCCATGGTCACTAAGTCTTTCCTAGGACCCCGCCCGAGTCTGTCCTTCTGTGGTCCACTCACCGTGCCCCCACCCCACCACCCTGTGGTCAGCATCACCCTGTCACTCTCCAGAAGTGTCCTTGGCCAGCCCCAGACTCAGAAACATGGTTCTCAGCTGCCGGTTCGGGCCCACGAAGCTTCCTGGGGCAGCAGGACGGTGCTGGCTCTGCTCGGGACCCATCATATCGTCCCTCGAGCCTCCCGAACCCCCTCCCTGTGTTTTGCCATGACTTCACTTTTCCACTGGGGGTGTCTCTGTCATCACACACTTACATGTGCATGCTTAGTGGGTCTACAGGACACTGACATAGCCTAGAGGGACAGGGGTCCTGCAGGCTGGGGAATGTCCCCCCAGAACATCCCATGGAGCTCTGGAGCCCAGCTGTGTTGGCCACTACCCCTCCTGGGCCCCATGAACTTGGGGAGAACCCTGGGGGGTCCCCAGGGCTCCACCTCCGACGGAGAGGAAAGGGTGGGGGCTGGGGTTCTCTGCCCTCCACGGCTCCAGCCCAAGCGCGGGCGGCCCCCAGAGCAGCTGTCTTGCTCTCTCCCGACAGACGGCTGGCCCGGTCCACGCTGCTGCTCATCCCGCTGTTCGGGATCCACTACACGGTGTTTGCCTTCTCCCCGGAGAACGTCAGCAAGAGGGAGAGGCTGGTGTTCGAGCTGGGGCTGGGCTCCTTCCAGGTACGCACGCAGTGGGGGCAGGGCTCACAGGGGTCCACGGCCCTGGCCCTAACCTGCTGGTGGTTCTAGAAGGTTCCTTAACCTAAACTGGGCCTCCGTGTTCCCATCTCTGAAATGAGAGTTCTGGACTAGAAAGGCCCTGGGAGAGCCCCTTCTGCTGCCTATGCTTCTGTGAGCAGATGCACTGCCATCTTCCAGTCACTGTGCAGGGCCGTCCTGAACCAGGCCTCTTTTGGCGATCGGGCCAGTCGCCCCCACCCCTCAGCGGCAGCTCTGGGTGTGGGTGGAGTGCCCTCCAGAGACCTCTGTGCCCACATCCCGGCTCCTGTCTCTAGATCATGTACCCCGTGAGCGCTGGAGGTCTGTCTCACCCAAGTGAGGGCCCACAGTGCAGGACCTGGCCACAAAGCGCCGAGCCAGGTCTCCACGGGCAGACGAGCGTGCGGACATGCACAGAAATGACCCATGGAGGGAGAGAGTGGCAGACTAGGGGCCCCATGTGTGGATGTAGGCGAGTTGTAAGCAAGTGAGCGCAGGAGAGTTGGTGAGGCAGTCCACAGTGAGAAACGACCGTTTGGGAGTATGAGGGGGCTGTGCATGCAGGGCTGGCTCCCTTGAGTGCCCTCAGGAGACAGCAGCTGTCCCCCACCCAACTGTTTCACCATGTATTTGTCCTCGACGGCCAGGAAGTTCCTGTCTGTATCTGACTGGAGTCTCTTTCCTCCCCCAATTTTAATTCTTAATTTGGCAAGGCTGCAAGTTATAAAGACAAAGCCCCAGCCTGGGAATCAGAGCCCAGGTTTCTGTCTCAGCACTAGGAATCTGAATGCAAACAATATGCGTGAAGAACATAGTAGGGTAGCAGAACACCTACTCTGTGTCGAGCGCTTGCTCCCGTGGCATGGGGTGTGCTGTGTGCCTGGCCTAGGGTGAGGGTGCGGACAGCACAGGTCTGTGTCGTCCTGGAGGGCTGTGTCCCCAGGAGGCCTGCAGGCGGGTTGGGAGCCCAGAGAACGTTCTGGGGCATTCAGGTGAGGCCTCTCGTAGGAAGACAGATAGAGTCGGCCTTTGGGAATGGGGAGGATTTGACCCAGGAAACTCGGGCTCCGAAACCAGGTGTGTCGGGGTAGGGGCTGTCATCAGCTGCGGAGCAGAACTCGTCCTGCTTTGCCCCAGATTTCTGGTCAGCAGGTGCCCTCCGATCCAAGTGACTATATTTTTCTGCTTCCTGGTGTCACTCTTCACTCCTGCCACCTGCCCCACACCTGGTGTGTACGTCCCCTTGCTCACATGCTCAGTGTTTTTGCTCTCTCCCCCCAGGGCTTCGTGGTGGCCGTTCTCTACTGCTTTCTGAATGGGGAGGTAAGACCCTGGCCCTCTGGCTTCTACGTGGTGGAGGTGGGGCTCCCAGGAAGTGCTCGGGGGTGCAGCTTACCGGCCACACAGGGCTCGTAATCCAGACCAGGGCTCTGCCACACTCCCGGGCCCTGCAGAAAGGGGGGCAGCATGGTGCCAGCCTCTGCAACAGAGCCCTCCCTCAGCCTGCCCCCCAGAGGCATCCGCTGTGGGGAGCAGACCCACCTAGGAGGGCTCTCGCCATAAGACGTTCCCCAGTAACGAAGAAGTGGAAGTGAGGGAGGGTGAGGCATGGGAAACAGGGTCCATGGCGCAGCAGGCCTCGATGGGCAGAGGTGCCCAAAGTTCAGTGCTGCTCCGGCAGGCAGCTTGCCTGCAAACCCATCTCCTATAGAGAGGGGACTGTGGGGACTTGGCTGGGGCCATGGGGAGAGGCCCGGAACCTCCTAGCAATGTTCCATTTCCAGTGCTCTGCTCTTGAGGTCTCAGATCTTGTCTGCTGGGGTGCCGCTTTTGAGTAGAGCCCAGTATTGAGATGCTGGGTTAGGGCTGGGTTGGTGGAACGGCTTTGGGCTGTGGACAGGAGTCGTGGTGCTGGACCTCAGCCGGCTTCTCCACTGTTGCATCTAAGAAATGAGAAGACTGGGCCCTGGGATCACTAAGACACCCGCAGAAAGGTCAGGTGAGGATAGACAAGCAGAGGCAGGAGGGAGCAAGCAGTGGGAGTACGGGGGCTTGTCCAGGGCCTGCTCTGCACAGCGGAGCTGGAACCAGGTGGTGGGTGCTAGGACCATTGCCCGTTGTCCAGGCCATGTGCCACACACAGGTGCCAGAGTGAGGGGTGCACCGAGGCTGAAGTGGGGTACGCCCTGTGCACACCATGCTAGTAGCAGGTGGGGTGTGTTCGCTAGAGGAGTGTGTCATTTAGTGGTTCTCAACCCTGACTGCATCCTGGCATCCCTGGGAAGCCGTGAAACACCTGCGGGCCTGCCCCTGAGGTCCTGATGTGCCTGTGGTGGGGCTGGTCTGAGCGTCTGCCTTTTCAAAGCTCTCCAGGTGAGCCTCGTGCGCAGCCCGCCTCCGATGACCAGCGAGAGCGGCGCTCCTTGCCCCGATCTGTCTGCCCCTGGGGCCAGCTCTTAAAACCTTCCCTGGAGGCCCCATGGGCTAGTCTCTGACTGTGCACATGGGAGTCCAGGGCCCCAGGAAGCCATCAGCGGGCCTGGCTCAGACAGTGACGTGGGCAAGGGGCTGCAGTCAGCTCCTCAGAGGTGCTCCTTTCCCACTGCGGGCCCAGGGTGCTGCTGCAGGTAGCAGGGAAACAGGTGGATGAGGTCAGACAGGACATCCCCACCTCTGGAGGTGACCGCCCACATTGCTCCCTGCAGGTGCAGGCGGAGATCAAGCGTAAGTGGCGGAGCTGGAAGGTGAATCACTACTTCGCCGTGGACTTCAAGCACCGGCACCCGTCCCTGGCCAGCAGTGGGGTGAACGGGGGCACTCAGCTCTCCATCCTGAGCAAGAGCAGCTCCCAGATCCGCATGTCCGGCCTTCCGGCCGACAACCTGGCCACCTGAGCGCCCCCCGCCCTCCTCGCCTCCACTCACAGGCTGGGGCTGCAGGCGGGCGCCGGCCACGCATGTTGTGCCTCTTTTCTCCCTGCGGGCAGGCCCGGGGCTGGAAGCTGGGCTCCCCGAGGGGGGAGAAGGATGCAGGCGCAGATGGGTATGTCCCCCCTCTTTCCGTTTGGGCGCTGGCCCCACCCACCATGGGCCCCTGGGCCCTGACCCCAGACATGTAAATACTCCTCAAATCTGGAAAAGTCGTCCCATACCGGTCCCGTTGTCCAGTGTCCCTTTCACCTCAGTCAGGCCCCAGCTCCCCCTACCCCGTCGCCACCAGCCTCAGCGACCACCTGGCCTGTGGTGAGGCTGAAGACCTTGCTCTGGGGATTCAGGTGGGGCCTGCCTGACACACTCTCGACCGTGTGACTCTCTGTTGGACTCCTCCAGCCTGCCCGTCCCCCTGGGACCCTTCCCAGGCCTGGTCCAGTCTCGGGGGCCAGCCAGAGGTGCCGCATGGGCGTCAAGAGCATCCTTCAGTGCAAACCAGCTGTGAAGGCCTCCCATGTGTGGTGTCCGGGTGCCCAGCTCCTGGGTGTCAGGCCAGTGGGGCAGCTTCAGGCCTCTTCCCATCTGAGGCTGCAGTTTGAGTGGGGGCTGAAGGTCAGGGAAAGTTCTGGTGCTTTTCCTTTGGCCCAAGGGACATTGCTGAGGGCCAGAAATGTGGATATGATCGGGAAAGATGTAGAAGGACCTGTGGAAGACCGTCACCATCTCCATTGTTGTCCCCTCGGCTCCCAGGGGGAGGGGTTCATCTGGTGGCTGCTCTTTTGCCCCTCCTGCCCCAGGCATCAGCCGTAGAAGGTAAGAGGTGGATGCCTCAGAGAAACTGCCCCCCCCCGCCATGCCTTCCCCGTAGAATCCCTCAGCTCTCCCACCCCCACTTTCCTTTAAGTCAAAGCCATGACTGGGACGAGCCAGACACCTTCCAGCGATGTCAGTGAATCCTGACACCTCCATGGGCCCCAGTCCAGGGCTCGGGGCCCCCCACCCCCACCCCCAGCACCACCCCCATGGACAATGAGGGGCCCCGGCCACCAGCTCCTTGGGCTTGGACTCAGCTGCTGAAACCCATCTGAGACCTCTGCAAAGACCACCCTCTCTGTGTGCTCTTGGAATCACCACGGAAGGACAAGGAGGTGTCAGGGGTGTCTCAGATGCTGAAGGGAAGCCACGCCCACCAGGCCTGTTGGCAGAAGAGCGGGCACCCCAGCGCCTGTCCTGGCTCCCCATGGCCAGCCTGAGAATAAAACAGGCCAGAACCCGGTTCTGGGAGGTGGAGGAAAGTGCCGGAGTGCTATGCCCCACGTGTGGGGCCAGCTTCGTGCTGTCAGCTTTTGGTGTTCCCGTCCGAGTGCGTCTGTGAACTCGTTTCGTGATCACATTGGGGGAGGGGAATGTGGCTTTGCCTGGTTTTAGAAAGAGGAACGGGGCTAGGGGCTGGTGGGACTGCTCATTTCTGGAGCAGCCTCCAGGGCGACTGGAGAAGGGCTTTGCTGCGCGGTTTAGAGAACTGTGGACCCTGGGTCCTTGGCAAGGCCGGAAGAGGAGGAGAGGTGCCTGCTATTGCCTGGGCAGTCTTCGGCTGAGGCTGGCCAGCGGTGTGCAGCAGTCCTTGCATCTGGCATCAGGCCCTGTAAGACCCATGTGTTACTCAAGTGGGTGTCCACTGGTCACCTTGCACTTTGGGCCCCGCTAAGTGGCCTGGGCTGCTTGGCAGGGGCCATGGGCTGGGATTCAGAGACAGAGGATCTGCCCTGGTTGGCCTCAGACCAGGACACTGTGGACAAAGTGCTCCTTGTCTGGGCCCCAGTTTCCCCACTGTTGAGGGGAGGGGTCTTTGGATGCTTCTGTGGGCTCTGCACGTCCACCATTCTCCAGTTCGACTCTGAGGCCGGGAAAGGGCATGTGTTATTATGTGTACTTCCCAAGGTTTTGATGTGTATGCTTGTATATGTATATATGTGTGTGTGTGGGGGGGCACTGTTTATTCTTAGAAGTGGAATGCCTGTCTCTTTCATTTGGATACCACAGTGGGCACTGGTGGGCTGGAGGGAAAGGTCGGGCCTGGGGCCGCTGGCTGGGTGCCTCGGCACAGCGTGCAGCCCTCCCTGGCCAGGGCCCCAGGGCGCCGCGACTGAGTGGTTAGTGGTAACATCCAGATTCCTTGAGTAGCCCCAACTAGGGGCCTTATTTCTCCATCCTTGCCGCCCTCAGTGCGTCTGCCGCACTGTGGAAGGAGAGGCTTGGACTTTTTGTACAGATACCATCACGAAACAGCAGAAACAAAAATCCCTGAACCCCGCATGCCACCCGCCTGAGCCCTGGGCCTGGGTCCTCGCAGAGGCTCCAGGTTCCCGTTGGTTTGTCAGTGTGCTGTTCTCTCCGGACCAACTCCTGCCAGGCTCGCGGGCAGCTGTACCTGCCACGCTCTCTGTGTCCCCAGCCAGGCAGCAGCCTTTGGAGGCATAGGCAGCAGGAGGTCGGCATGAAGTCTGGGTGAACCCTTCCCTCTCAGATCCCTTGTTTCCAAGTCTGTGACATGGGCAGCGAGAGTGGATGATCCATGTGGCCCAGGGCACCCTGGGGGTTCTGTCTAAATGCCAGTTGCCCACTGGGGACATTGCCTGGTCCCGAGAGGATGGGAGAGCACACCGAGTGAGGGGAAGCTGAGGGCCCAGGACAGGGTGGGCCGGAGAGGAGTAGAGGTCCCGACTGCATGGCTCTAGAAGGTCATTATCACAAAGGAAGTTACATTTCTCCCATGTGACCCCATGGGACAGAATGTACGCAGCGGAGGCTGAATTATTCTCGGGAGGAGGAAGTCTCTCATCTTCTGTCTTGGGTGCCTCAGCATGGCAGTGTCGAGACATCCCCAGCCCTGGGGGAGATGACACTCCAAGTCGGGGATGCTGAAGCTGTCAGGGAGCCCAGGAGGGGTCAGAGTGTGAGGTTTGAGGGGTTCAGTGGCTCTGGTGGTCCCTAGCACTATGGACTTCAAGACTGTCCCCATGTCTGAGGCCAGGCCATATTCTCTCTCAGCGACCCTCCTTGACACACCTGGGGGTCTGCAGTGATTCCTTCTCCAGTCCCCCCACTGCCTGTACTGGTGACTCTGGGGACTGAGCCCAGGGAGCTGGAGCCAGGCCCAAGGCTTGCCCTACACCTGAGTCCATCATCACCTGTCAAGAGTGCTAACGCTCCTCCTCCTTCTGACCCTTTCCCTTCCTGAAGGAAAGCAGAAGAGGCTTTCTTTGTTATTCTGGGAGTCCCCCTGACCCCTTCAAGGCCACTCCAGAGTGAAAGCAGTGAGTGCTCTGTCACTGTAAATTCCTACTGGAGCCTAGTGACCACAGAAACCTCTGGGGGGCCCCTGAGCAGGGAGCAGAGGGCCTGGGTTTCTCCCAGTTTTGCAGCTGACCTGTTTGACCTTGATTCCTTCCCCATGTATCTTTGGGGAGACTCCAAGCACTAGAGTGGGGAGGAACTTGAGATCTGCAGGTCAAACCTCCCTCCTGGGCTGATGAAGAAATGCCGGTGGGGCCGTGCTGGGACCCAGTGCACTTTGCAGATGTGAGGGCAGGGGCCCAGCCCTGTGCAGGAGCCCTAGTGAGACCCTCAGGAAAGCTTCTGTGAACATGGTCGGCCTTGTGCAGCTTGAGAAGGGCTCTGGCTACAGAGGTTGTTAGCGCTCCAGAAGACAGGAGAGGCGGTGGAGCCACTGTGATTCGGGGGACCTGCCTGCTGCTCTGGGCCTCAGCCCTTGCCCTGTGCGTCAGGGCTGAACCTCTCTGGGTCTCTGCTTCCTAATCCGACAAACGGGAGGATGTGATTTGTGTTTGGTCCTGTGGGACAAGGATGGGGTTGAAATGAGATGCCCTGTGGGCGAATGGGCTTTGGTCACCACACAGGGGTGGGCTGGTGATTGGGTTGAAGACTCCTGCAGGGTACCCTGTGCTGTTTCCCAACTGCTTGGCGCCCTCCTAGATTAAGCTTTGTCCCATCTGTAAAAACCACCAGCACCTGAGGGAAGGTGGAGGCCAGGCCTCTGACAGACACAGGACTGCAGGTTTGTCTCTGTCTGCTGACTCAGTCTGTTCTTGCGGTTAGGATAAGGAGGCTTCTGTGTGGGTAATGCCAGCATTTCCCTGCCACCTCAATGGAAATCCTTTAAAGCTTTGGGATGTCCCTCCAGTGGGCCAAGCGCCCAGTCCTTCTCCTTTCCTTGAACTTGAGCCCTGGGACGTGTCTGTGCTTAGCCTTGCGTGTCTTGTCCTGTGTCCATCTTCAGTAGCTCCGCCTCCATGAGGGCTGGGGTGGGGCAAGCCCTGATATTCCAGACGTGGCCCCTGGGTCCCTCCGTGCAGCGGGGCAGCCTGGGTTGCCTTTCCCACAGCCCAGACCAGCCACACAGACCTCCTGCTCCCGCCGCCGCCATTAATGCTGTGCACACAACCTTGTCTGGGACTTTACGGACGTCACACTGCTGTAGACGACTCAATAAATGTCTTATCATTTTTCCTGGTGGCTGTCACTTGGCACAAGTGGAGGGCAGGGAGGAGAGGAGGTGGATGGGGCAGCAATCTGATGTCCTGGGTCCTGTGGCCCTTTAGATTCCAAAGCATAGGCCTGAGAACGGGCCCGAGCGAGCTGAGAGCGAGCTGAGAGCGAACTTGGAAAAGTAAAGTCCTGGCCTCCAGGGGACCTGCAAGGCTCATGCAATGTGAGTGGGGTCAAGGTCACGTGGATGTTTCAGGTTCCAAAAACGGAAGCAGCTCACCCCAGAGTCCTTGCTGTGGGTTCTGTATTGTTTGGTGCGAGTGGCCACCAGACACCCCCAAAGCGTGCCTATGCCAAGCCTTTTATTACAGGTTGCCACGGGCGCATCGCCGGCTGGCTGCCAGAGTCCCACCCCCTAATGTCTCCGGGTGTCCAGAGCCCTCAGCCCCTGCTGGACTAGATAACCAGTTCCAGGTAACCCCCACTTTCTTGAGGCTCTGTCGATTGTCACAGCCCTGGAGCCCACTTTCCTGTCCACAGAGGGAATTTTCACTGATAAGTCAGAAGAGTTTAGGGAACAGATGCTGGGCAGCTCAGAGAACTCTTGAGAGGCTGCAGGAGGCAGGGAAGGTGTTGAAACCGTGTCCTGCAGGGGTCAATGGCGAGGCTGTTGACTGCTGCTGGCCCAGTGGTGTTTCTTCTGTGCCCGGGACCCAGACTCACAATTCTGAAAGCAGGTTGGTAGCTTTGTGCCCTTCTCACCAGCCAATCAGATTCCCCAGAGTCTCTCTCCTCAAGGTGCTCACTTCTGAATTGGAGTCTCACAAGAGTCGGGTAGCTGTGCTCCCCTGCAAGGGCAGCTGGACGTTCGACGGCTCTGGATTCTGCCTCGGGGAGGCTGGGCTCCGATGTCTGGAAGTGTTCTCTGTTTGGCGATTGTGCTGAGCAGAACAGAAATAATAAAGACCCACCCCTGCAGGCCTGTGTGAGCGCAGAACCAGCTGCCCCCCAGGGACTGCATGGGCCGCCCTGAAGAAGTCAAGTCCGAGGAAAGGTAGCACAGCAGCCCCACGGCCAAACGTGCCCAGGTGTTCCCGCTGGGAGGCCTGCTGAGTCTGCTTCAGACACAGGCTGAGGGAAAAGTGAGAGAAGGCAGAAAAAACTTTCTCTTTCAATCCAGTCATTTCCTTTTCCAAGAAGCCGCACACCTGCTCGTTGGCCAACGAGCAGGTAATCTCACGGCACCACGTCACTGGACCCCTGATGACACCGGAAGGAGAGAGTGGATTCGGCCAGCAAACAGCTCCTTGTGCCTTAGCCTTGAACCCCCAGACCTTTAGGGGCTTAGCTGGTGGTCCCGGGCTCTTCCCCCCTGTGAAGCACTGGAGGCTGCGTGACCCCTTGGATGTCCCATGCCACCACATGGGGAACAAACCAGGGGGCGGAGTCTCCAACTGGAACCCTTGCATCAATCTGAAGAGTCCTCGGTCAGAGCTGAAGGGAAGGCTTGTCCTGCCCCTGGGGAGCCACCTAGGGGTGGGGCAGGGTGTGAGGCCATGTTCATACCCCTTCCGGTTTCCTCTGTCCCTGCTCTCCCAGGACTGCGACTCCCAGGAGCCTCTGCTCCCTCGTGGCTTTGACATTATTTAATCTCTTTTTAATTTGGAGGATTATTAGAGTAATGATGTAATTCACTTGTCTTTTTTTTTTTTTTTGGTCTTGTAATTGCTGTCAGTTGCCCTCAAGTGAACTCAATTTAGATGCTTGTCCTCCAACTTTCTTAGACTGCCCCCTGGTGGATGCCCATTGCAGCGTCGTTCTGGTCTGAACAGAAAGCTGGCTAATCACCCTTCCTCGTGCCCCTCCCCCTCCGCCTGCTGTCCTAAGAGGCAAAGATTATGATTTGACACGTGGAAGGGCAAGGGGGCAGGTGTCCTCCATCAGCGGCCCACACCTGCAGCAGCTGGACCTTCTAACTCTCAGAATACAGTTTTGTAAGGGCCAACATAAAGATGATTATTTCCTTGGTCTCTGAAATAGTTGTTAACTAAATTCCTATAAAGGAGAGGCTTAGGGGTGTCAGTCCTACTAGAAGGAGGATGGTAGCAAGAAGGAATGTGCCTTTCATTTATTTATTCAACAGATACTTGCTGAGCATCTGACTCTTCATTTATGAACCCTTGCTTGAGCGCCTACTGTGTGCCGGGAGTTGTTCTGTTACGGCTGAGCATCAGAGACGAGGGCCCTGCTCCCAGCAGTTCCATTCTGAGTAAGGAAGGAAAAAAGTGCGGCGATTCAGATAGAGGGAAGCACTGTGAAGGAACTAAAGCAGTTGATGAGTAGACAGTACTGGGAGTGGGGTGGGTTAGTCGAGGTGGGGCAGCCAGGAAAGCTCCATCTGAGATGCAGGCATTTAAGCATCTGAACTTTCTGCACCCCCAGCCCCATTGGCCCATCCTCTGGGGGTGCCTGAAGACTCCTCTAGGAAGGGCATTCCATGGAGCGGTGGCAGCAAGAGTGAAGGCATCACGCTGTGAGAGAAATGAACCCGTCCGAGGAAGGGTGGACCACTCTCCTAGCATTGCCACGACAGATTGCGATAAGCTGGATGGGGCAACACACAGAAATGCTTTCTCTCGCAGCCCTGGGAGGCCGAAAGTGTAAAAGCAAGGTGTTGGCAGACCAATGCTCTCCAAAGGCCTTTGTGGGGAATCTGTTCCGGGCCCTTCCCTTGGTTTCTGGTGTTGCTGGCCATTCCTGACGGTGTTCCTTGGCTGGTGGATGCACCACTCCAGTCTCCTCCTCAGTCATCACGTGACGTTCTCCCTCTGTGTCTGCCTGTGCCTCTCTGCCTTCCACTCTTCTCCAGAGCACGCAGCCGTATCGGATTTGGGACCCACCCTAATTCGGTCGGTATGACCTCAAGTTAATTAATTGGATCTGCAATGACCTGATTTCCAAAGGAGATCGAGTTGACCAGCACCTGGAGTTAGGATCCTCAGGTGTCTTTGGAGGTAGAGGAACATTTCAATGCATGACAAAGGGCACTTAAGCTCGAAGGTTCACTGACTGAGCTGACATGCTGCTTTGACTTAGATTGTTTGGAGGAGGTGGGGTTGCTGATGGATTTGTAGTGCCGAGGCGATGACAGCCTCCCGTGGTGCCCCCTTGGTACCGCCACTGTGTTTCAGCGAAAAGCCTGTATCAGCCCTGACCCTCCCTGGTCCTGGTGTGGTCCTTGCATTTCTCATGTTTCTCCTGGAAATTGACTCCTTAGATTTCATTGCCTGCTACGTCACAACTCCCACAGCAGCAGCCTCAGGGGCCCCAACCTCGGCTGGTGAAGCTGGAGGAAATTCATTCATGGGGGCTGGACACTGACCTTCTCTCGCTGTCCAAACCACCCCAACTTCCAAAGAAATTGAGCGCACATCTCAAAGCAAAGATGAGCAAGCTAAAACAAGATTCTGACAGTCAGCCAGAATCTTCTGGCACCTCAGGGATGTCAGAAGACTGGTATAAACCCATTATTTACATCAATTCTGACTCACATCCATGGGGATATGGGAGTGAAGTCTCAGCCTCAGTCAGTCCTCCACTCACTCAATGGGCAGGGTCTTCGTTCTGGCCCCGGGGCTCCCTCTCAGCCCACCCCCTCAGTCATTCTCTCGTTCCCTTCAGAAAGCTGGCACCCCCCAGTCTGTGCCATTCTTGCTACTTCCTCTCCTCACCCCCCACCCCCAGCCTTGGTCTAGAGTCAGGCATGGTTTGGTGGTCCATGTTTTGCTTGAGCTGATACTCCCTTGGTGCCCCCGTCTTTTGGGTTTCCCGGACATTTGGGAGTCACCTGTGGCTTTCTCTGCACCCTTCTTCCCTTTAGACAGTCACTACATGGGCAAGGTGCCCATTCCTTTGCATTAACCATGACCTCAGTTGGTAATCCCGATGTTCTGTCTCTGGGTACGATTGGTTGGCCTGGACGTACTCATGCAGTTAGTACCATGGAGAGAGGCAATAAACACGGTTTCCAGCACCACAGACAGTTCCAAGACTCTGTACCTACCAGGGTGAGGGATCTCCGTCTGGCTCCTGCATCTGACACAAACTATGGCTCATCTAGGCTTTGTGGGTCCCAAAATTCACATAATTTGGAGGGGTCCCCTTTAATAAAAATGCAAACATTTACATTCAAAATCGATATGATAAGGAGGGCTTAAAAAAAGAATGACAACCATTGTATGTATTATACAATCCAGGAAAAGACCATAGTATTTGTATTAACTACTCCAGGACACCTTTTGCCTGGCCCCGTCCATGTGGAACTTTGTTCCCCCACCACGACTCTGACACTAGGACACGTTCATATTATGTGATCTCGGCCCTCTGCTTTTGTATGTAATGCCAGGTGCCACACTGAGGTATTCCTGGATGGACAGTAATAACACAACTCTACAATGAAGCAACAGTACAATGCTTACATGGACCCCAAACTGAGAGCATCTATAACTTAACCTCCCCTTTAGCTGCACCCCCAAATGCTCATGGTCAGTTTCGACACTACCCAACATGGTGTTAAGTTTCCAGTCTCTTGCGACATGCAGTATCCTGGCTGGTAGTGGTATCTGCTGCAGCCGGCAGGGGGTCTGGTAAGTAAACTTTTCTGTGAGAATAAGTTCCCTCTTGAGCCTGAATATTAATGAGCAAAAAGGATAAGGAAAGAGGGCAGAAACAACATTAGAAATGGAAAAAATAGTATTAGCAAAGACTTCTTTGCTTTCCTCTGGAATGACTTCTATGAGCCTCAGATGAAATTCCATACCAAGGCAACACTGAGCTTTGTGCATCGTATGAGAACTATTCAGGGCACATCGAGTGAGTTCTCTGTGTGTGGCTGCCTGGGATTAAAACCCTGAGTTAAGGATAAGAATTGTTTTTCTGCAAAGAAATCCCTTCACTGGAGTGAAAGGGGTGCAGCGGAAGGGACGAGGCTGAAGATGGAATGAATTCTATCTTCAGGCAGCTTTAAGGAAACTGTGTCTCATAGGACTCGCTTAGGCCATCAAAATGTCAGAGGCAGCCCTGGCCCCAGTATGCCCGCGTCTTCTGCTTTGACCAGAGCCCCAGGCTGGCTGGAGCCCCGCACCTGGATGGAACCACACACACACTGAGTTCTGAGGGCAGGTCGGAGCCCTCTGTGGGCCTGCGTGAGACCCAGGCTGCCCAGCGACACCAGGACCCCAGGGCAAGCCCTCTGCAAGGAAGGTAGGTCTCCCGGGCTCTGCTCACTGGCCTGGCCAGTGGCCCCGCCCCCTCATTCATTTGCATCACAAGCAGAGAAATACTTCAAGTAGGGCATGACACAAGCAGACATTTAACCTGAATGGCAAGCTGACAAGGCAGCAGAAAATATAAAAAGTATCCGGAGTTGAGAGCACATTCTCTCCCCAGTCAAAATGTGTCAAGGCAAGTTCTGAATCCTGACTTCTTTGGGAGGAAAACCAGTGCGCGGGTCTGCACTGCCCTCTGCTGGTCACTCGGTTACCAGCAAGGGCCGCACAGCGCTCTGCTCCGGAAATCACGGGAGCTCTCGGTTTCCACCTGGTGCTTCATACAGGAGATAATGACCCTCCAGAGCAAGTTAAAATATTTACTATAATTAACCCCAGGCGGAAGAACTTATATCTTAAACTGTTTGTGGAAAGGATGTGGCCTAGAGAGGATCTCACAGTTGATTTAACCCTTTGCATTTCCTGTAGATGCAAGACACACTTCCCCCGTGCTCCCACCCTGATTTTGAAGTAAAAGCACCCAGACCTGTAGACAATTTTCAAAAGATTTTATCTGAGCCGGAACTGACAACGTGCCCTGGCGCCAGCTCGCAAAGGCTCCCAAGAATGACGATTTTGCAGTGTTTCTTCCACGTTTGGAATTCAGGAGGGAATGAGGAAGATGACAGGAGGGGGAGAAACCCAGGGGAGGGTTGGATTCTGGGTAATGAACAAGATCCTGTGCTTTCCTGAGGGTGGTTACACCTTGAGGGGTCTGGAAAAGAGAATCACTCCTGGTGTTTCAAAGGTGTGTCACCTGAGATTCTCGAGGACAAAGGACAGACCTGGCTTAAAACCCTTTTAGTGAAGAAGTTATAGGCCTGGGGTGGGACTGCCCACCAGGGCCTGCCGGGTTAGGATGTGTGATCAGCACGCTGAAAGGGCGGGTCACTGGGGGGATGGGGCACTGCTGGACCACACCACCCTTCGGAGTTACTTTCCGTCACTAAGCTTAGGCACACCCCACCTTTCATCCACACTGACCAAAAATTTTTCCTGGAGGCCACGTAAATGTAAGAAACGTGTGTTTGGTGGCATTCACACAGTGAATATGTGTCTAAGAATGTCACACCTCACTGTAACACGAGTGTGCCCATCTATCCATTCACTCACTCCGCAGATTTTCATGCCCCTGTTAGCTCTGACCCCTTCCCCTGCTCTAGGGAGACGGGAGGTGAAAGAGATAAGGATCTTGACCTCAAGGAGTGTGTTGGTCGTAAGGCAGATAATAAACAGCTAAAAGAAGGCAAACCGGGATGTGTGCTCTAGCAGATGCTGTTGCTGCCACTCAGGGCTCCCTCACTGGCCCAGCTGCTGCAGCTATGGGCTGCCGACAGTGTGAACCTGCCCCCTTGTCCTGGCAATTGTCCCTCCACACGTCCTATCCAGCGTGACCCAGGGCCAGTAACTGACCAGCCAGCCCCCTTGCTTCTGGAAGGGACAAGTTCTGTGGTATGAAGCACAAGCCACAGTCAGAAGGCTGACTCTGCTGAAAAGAGATCTTCCCCTCACTCCCTCCTCTGCCTCTTCCCTGCTTGGCTCCTTCCCTGCCAGTTCCTCCCGAGGGCTCTCCCTTGGTAAGGTGCTTGCTCCAGAGTCTTCTTTTTAGGCTCTGCTTCTAGGGAATCCAGACAAAAACACATGCTATCAAAGAGGCTCAGGAAAGAGGTTGTCTAGTTCAGACTCAGGGAAATCATGCCCTGAATAATCTGCTGGATTTGAGCTCATTCGAGACACTCATTCATTCCACAAATGCAGATTGATGAGCGCCTTCTCTGGCCCAGTGCCCTTCCAGGCCTTGGGCGCACAGCAGCCAATATGACAAAGTCCTGTTATCACTGGCACTTGCATCCTAGGAAAGAGGCAAAGACAAAGAAAATTAGATGAATTCCGTTAATATCACGGTTTATTTTTCCCTACAATTCTGCAAGAGCAGACCCATGGGGATGGGCGACTCAGTCAAACCTTTTCCCCCACAGCTCTAGGCCTTTACATCCAAAGACTCAGATTTCACTCCGACTCAGTTCTTGTCACAGACAGACACCTTAAACCATGGCATTGACCGCCAAACGTGTTCAAACGCTTCAAAGCCCGTATGTGACATCTCAGAACACCCTCTCAGCTTTCCAAATAAGCTTTAAAGCAGTGAAGGATTTCATGTTGGCCCCTGATGCACAGCAGGGGTCCCTCTAGAGGACCAAGGATGCTGCACGCTAGGAGGAGGCAGGTCCCTGCCATTGCTGGCGGTGAATACCTGTGGCCACCTGGCAGATGGCCCAGGGATAAGGGCAGATGGGCCTTTCTGGGACCCCAGGGTCTCCTTCTCCGGTGGTCAGTCTCATTCTCCAGCGTCCTAGATGCACACTGTCCTCTGATCTAATGGGCCCTCCAGCCTTCGGAGCTAAAACCACCTGCCATTGGCTTGTAAGCTGTCCCAGGCAGAGGTGTGTTTTAATCACCTTTCCATGCCCGGCTGACTGCAGCCTCATCCTGGAAAGCTAACATAGCTGTTCTGATATCAAAGGAAACAGACATAATGAATGCATAAAAATAAAGGATCGATCAATCAGGGATACATGCATACAACGATTATGAACACATATGTACCTAATAACTGAACACCCAATTTGGTAAATGGAGTGAACCTGAGAGGAATGCAGGGAGAGATAGACAATTCAACAATCTTAATGGGAGGCTTCACTATCCCACTTTCAACAGTGACTAGAACAAGGAGAAGGTCAGTAAGGAAGTAGAAGACTTAGGCGACACTGCAAAGCAAACTCGGTCTAACGGCAGCTGCAGAGCCCCTGCCCCCAGCAGCAGAGCGTATACCCTTCTCCAGTGCACGTGGGTCACTCTCCAGGCAGACCACAGGCCGGGCCACGACATAAACCTCCATACATTTACAAATAAAACAAAATGCTGCTTTCCAGTTACAGTGGAATAAAACTAGAAATCAATAGCAGGGATAAAGCAGGAAACTCACAAATTTGTGGAAGCTCAACAAGCTTCTCCTAAATAACCTATGGGTCAAAAAAGAAATCAAAAGAGAAAGTCAGACCCCACTTTGAGTTGGATAGAAACGAAGATGTGACCTGCCAAAAACTTATGGGATACAGCTACAGCAGTGCTTAGTGGAGGATTCATAGCTTTACGCACCTGCACAAGGAAACATAAAGATGAAGTCATGTACATGAATGTTTAGAGTAGCACTATGCAGAATAGCTAAAAGGTAGAAACAACTCAGTTATGCATCAGTTGATGAATGAACAAATGCAGTATATCCATACAATACCTTATTATTTGGACATACAAAGGATAAAATAATGATACCTGCTATGACATGGGTGGACCTCGAAAACATTGTTAAGTGAAAGAACTCACAAAAGGCTACATAACAATATGGTTCCCCCAAATGAAATGTTCAGATCGGGGGAGTCTCTGGAGATAGAAAATACGGGTATTAGTAGTGACTTAGGGCTGGGGGAGTGCTGTGGGGGACAGAGGTTTGACAGCTGTAAACATTAAACGTTCAGTTTTTCTTGTCTTTATCCAACTTAAACTCTACTTGTTTTTATGTAAAGGAATACTACCGTAGAATAGATCCTGTCTTTTTATATTTAATCTGTCTTCAGCGTGGTTAATATTTTATTTTGGCCTTTATAATTAGTTATTTTGAAGTTCATATACAATTTTAAGGTGTGAATGCAGTAACATTTAGGTAACAAGCCTCCCAACCCTGTGTAGGAATTGTCAGATTGTTTCCCCCACGCGGCTGCACCCTTTTGTGCAGCCACCAGCAACGGAGGTGGGTTCCAGCTGCTCAGGATCCTTGCCAGCACTCAGTGGAATTAGTCTTTCTAGGCCTTTCTGGTCTCTGTGCAGTGATGTTCACTGCAGTTTTAATCTGTATTTCCATAATGAATTATACTGATGAATATCTTTCAATGTGTTTACTTGCTACTCAAACCTTTCCTTTGCTTAAATGTCTGTGTATAAATGTTTGTGTTTACCTTTTACCCATTTTTTTCAAGGGTCATTTGTTTTCTTCTTACTGAGTTGTGAGAGTTAAAAACAATTCTTACTACACATTCATTGCCAGAGAGTGTGATTTACAAATATGTCCCCCCAGCCTGTGGTTTCTCTTTATTTTCTTAATAGTACCTTTAGAAGAACAGGCTTTTAAAATTTCAATAGAGCCCAATTTATTAATTAGAAAGCTTATTTTGCTACTTTTATTCTTAGAGACTTTTTTTTTTTTTATGCAGGAGGGAATAGAGAGATTTGGAAGAATTTTGAGCAGGGGAGCAATATATGGAAAGTGGCATTAAAACATACTTGGCCCAATTGTAGACAGTAGTATACAGTGAAGTAGAAATAAATCTAGGATAAGAAACATCAACTGTTACAAGTTAGGTGTGGAACGAATGAGGATTAGGGAGGTATGGCAGCAACGGCAACAGCAGCTTATTAAAATTTCACGTCTGCTGACCCCGAGTGTCCTGAAGGTCCGACAGAGTTCCTTAAGGCCAGGGATGGGGGCTCCGAAGGGACAGCAGAAGGGACAGACTGGCGACGTGAGATGGCCCAGCCTCCGCAGTTCCATCTGGCCTGTCCCTCCAAATGCGCCCCCTTTTGGGCATCATGATTTCCTGCTCAGTCAGGAAACGCCAACTTTCCATGATGCGAGTTGGCTGTAATGTTTCTATCGGCGAGCTATTGCTGCGTCACCAGGCTCCCGGAAATGTAGAGACCGGACCACGACCTCCGCTGATGCTGTTCACGGGTCTGAAGTCTGGCGGGTTGGGCTGGCATCAGCCGGCTGGTTCTTCTGGTTCTGGCTGGGCCCTCTTCCACCTGTATCAGTGCTGTCTCCCACGGCCCGCCTGCTGTTCCAGGCTGGCCAGAGCTGGTTCGCTCGGCCATCGGCAGGGTTCCCAGGGATTGAGCTGAAGAATGCAAGGCCTCCTGAGTCCCAGACACAGAAGTGACAAGTGTCACCCATAGCATTTTATTAGACAGGACAAGTGGGCCCAGACTTGATGAGTAAATACACGAAAGGAAATAATTGTGGCCATTTTCTGTGAACAATCTATTTCAGGGTCTATCTCATAACCCAACTAAAGGTCATTTTGTGGCGTTTCTCGGAAAGAAAAAGAATCTTAGGACTCTTCTGGGAATTGATGATGAAGGGATTATGCCCAAGACAAACTTTTATTGGGTTCATTATTGCAGGGTGTGGGGCCCTTAAACTGAGCCAGAATCACGAACTGAAATGGAAATTCCAACTCTTGCTATTTTCCTCGCACAGGGCGAAGAAACAGGCGCATTATTAAGAGCTGCACTTCGCTACACATATTAACTAACTGCAGTCGACTCTCTCTGGGAATGTCCATTTACTTATTTACTGGAAGCTGTTTCGTAATTTCCAACGCGCTGTTATCTATGCGATTATCTTTCTTTTAGCTGTGCTGGGTTTTCAGAGGCATTAATGCAACTTAATATCTCTTCCTGTTGCTTCTCTAATTAAGAGCTTGTTGGATTTTCAAGTACGAAACACTATACCCAGGCGCTGGTAATGAGACTGCTAATAATCAGGACAAAAACGTCAGCAAGGGACGACATTAACCAGGCCCGAGGGATCTTCTAATCAGGCAAAGGAAGGGGACCCGGGGTCCGAGGAGGATCACAGAGCCGTGACATGGCTTTGAGAAGCACATCTCCCCGGAGAGGGGCCGCTGTACGTGGGGGACCGCCAATGGGCGGCCTGCATGCAGTTCAGGTGCGCGGGGCCAAGCTGAATGCGTGAGTGCTGGGTCCCAGAAGATCAGAGCATGTCCGCCCAGTCCCCCTCTCCTTGCTTCCCTAACTCCCCTGTTCATTTTCTCCGGCTGCCTTGGCCTGCTTTGGTCTTCACAGCAGGTAACAATTCAACCAGTTACAAAGACCAGCCACTAGATGGCAGCAGGTGTTCGGGTTAAGGTGTCTCATTGCTGGGCTCCACTGAGGTCCTTTCCTGGTGAGCCAAGAAGGGGTCTGGGGTTGCCACTGTCTTCATTGCCCCACTTTTCTCTGCCTCTCCACCCCACTGAAAAACTAGGTTTCTTCCGGCAGCAGTTTTTGCGTGAGTCTGAAGGCCGAGGACACGTGCGTGTGTGTGTGTGTGTGGGGGGGGGTATGGGATGGGGGTGGTGAGGAGGGAGAGGGGTTTGTGGGATCCACAGGAAAACCTCGAACTCTACCTGCACAGATTTAACGCTGGGCCAGAGAGGCGGCCCAGCCACTGCTTTCTGTTCTCGCATCTGGGGCCCTCCCCTGTGTTGCACAGCCCCACTGGGCTGTTCCCCAGGCACCTGGAACTGCCGACCTACAGTGTTAAAGACTGAACTCTCTTCTTCCTTCTTATTGCCCTCTCCCAGCCCAGTCTGCTCTTGTTTTTACAGTTCCCTCCTTGTTTCCTGCAGCCTTATAATCCAGTCAGTTCCGGAACCTAGAGACCACGCTTTGGTCTAACACAGCTCTCGCCTGCTATGGGTGAATGCTGCTGCAGCAGCTCCACTTGGCCTCTGGCCGCTGCTCGGTGTGCACTGCGCGATGCAACCTTTGTTGGATCACCTGTGTGTTTGAATATGGCGGGGGCATTGGCGCTGGGGACACCGACCCTGAAATTTTAAGTATGAGTTGAAATGGGGTAAGAGCATTCTCTACAGAGCAGCGGGGTTTGTGTGCACACGTGTGTGTATGCACGCAGGCAGAGCAGCACGGGGTCTGCTGCGGCTGTGGGCGTGTTTGGAGAAGCGGAAATTGCTGTGACTTCTGACAGCCGCGTGGATTCTGGGCTAAGTGTCTACAGGGGTATTTCTGAAGGACACTACTTTCCTTCTCCCAGTTGCTCAGGAACATGTAATTGGGGCCCACTCCCTACTCCCCTACCCCTCAAGTTTTTTTTTTCCCCACAAGGAACTTTTGACAATGTCTATACACAATTTGGTTGTTATGCCCTGAGGGGAGGAAAAGGTGGTAGGGATGCTGTTGAACATCCTACAACGCACAGTGCGGCCCCTACAATAAATTCAGCCACGAAGTGCTGAGGTTGAGAAACCCTGGGACACAGGAAGTAGCAGAAAGGTGAGAGGCCTTTCTGGCTTTTTGAAAGGACTGGAAGACTTTTATTCTGGTGGGGAGGGCAGGGGAGGGTGTGTGGCTGGAGACACCCTGCAGAGTTGCAACAGGAGTTTATACTTTCTCCAAGGCCAATGGAGAGTACGTACTTGAAGCCATTGGAGCGGATAAAGACTTCATTGTAAGGCCACAGAGAGCCACTGGTGGGAACTATGGGGCCTTGCAAATGTTTGGTGAATGAATAGGCACAATGGCAGTCACTGGTTTGAAACAGGTCTTCTAGTCCAGGATAAATATTGGCACGCTATGATCCTTCTGATTTTCTGTTGCTTGCCTAAAGAAACATAATTAATTTTTGCATAAAACAATTTTGTTAAATGTATTTATTAGGCATTACAAATTATCTTTAAGGTTTTAAATTTCCTACACACAAATGCTGTGTCATCTTCAAATGCTGACTTGTTAAAATGGAACATAAATTAGTATTTTTACCACTTGTCTGGTTAATGCAGAGACTCTGGGATGGTTATATTTTAATTGTATATGCTCACTAGTTCCTATGAACAATTATTTTTATACCATCACATTTATTTTGATTCACTCTCCTATCGACCTGCTGCTTGCTTTTTTATTCTTTTCTGCATTTCCATGATTAATCTGGGGTCATCTTCCTTTGGTATTTTGCTATTCTATTTATCGTATATCTGCTGCTGAATTCGCTCAGCTTTTTATTGTCCGACACGTGTTTTTTTTTAAGAATTTTTTTTTGGAGGGGGAAGAATTCAAGTTTAGCAGTTATTTTCATTCAGCACCTTGAAGGTGTTATTCCATTGTCAGCTGGGTTCAGTTATTTTCATTGAGAAGGAAGCGTTAATCCTTGTTTTGCTTCGTTAAAGGAAATGTTTCCTTTTTCCACTAGTTATTTTCAACACATTTTTCTCGTTTCTATTTTTCTCAGCAGTTTTACTGTGATGAATCTAGGTGTGCTTTTTCTTTGTATTTTCCTCCTTGGGGTGTACAGTGTTTCTTGAACCTTTGGCTGATGTCCTTCATCAGTTTGAGAGCATTTCTGCCTAGTGTCACTTGAAGTTGTGCTTCCGTCCTGTTCATGTTTTACTTCTCTCCTAGATTACAATTAAACATTATTTTTTTTGCCTATCTTCTGTCTCTTACTCCACCCTTTCTTCTTTTGTAATGCTTCACTTTTAATATTTTGTTCTGACCTATTCCCAGTTAACAAATTTTCTCTCTATCTCCACCTGTATTTATACCTCTCTCTATAATATACACATGTATTGCTGTTAGACGCACGTGGGACTTTCTTGTTACGTAAATTAATCCAATTACTATCGGCCAGCATTGCCCAAATTGTGGGGCTCCTGCTGGCCGCTCAGTTCCTCAGGCTTCTGATGGAGATTACACGTGACGGCGGCGGTGCTGGTGTGGGTCCAGGCGCATCTGTTTTCAATTTCAGTTTTCCGTTTTATTTTTTGTTTTACATGTAAAATTTTCTAATACCATCGACCATCTTGTCCTCTCATTTCCGGAGCAACGACAGTGACTTATTTTTAAAGACTCTGTCTGATCAAACCCTTATTGAATTACCGGTGGTTCTATTTCTGTTATTTTCCTCCCGTGATTTAAACCATCTGGTTTTATTTCCTGATGTAACAGTTGGGACTGAATCCCTATAGTGAATATAAAAACATTTTAGAGATGCTCTGGATGGTGTTATCTCCGCCCCGAGATGGTGTGTTTTGCCTCTGGTAAGTAGTTAGGGTTAGGATACAATTGTTTCAACAGGGTGATTTCAGTTCCATCAGATATTGAATTGGTTGAAAGTTGGGCTTCAGTCTTTGTAAGGGGGGCCTCTTTCTGGGTTATTTCTATTGCCACAAGTCCCTGAGGGCTCTCAGTGGAAATCCTCGGGTGTTCCTAGGACAGGTCCTCCCGTGATTTCCCCAAAGTCTCATATGAATGGAGGAAACCCTTGCTCAGCCTGTCTCCAAGCCACTGCTTGGGAATCATCAAACTCCTTGATCAGAAAAGGTATTTAGTTAATGACAAGCGAACCTTTTTGTAAATTTCCTTTCTCCAGGATTTTGTTTTCTCAGGTCCTCACTATCTTTGTATTCTTCAATATCTTCAAGTACGTATTTAAAAAGATACATTCCCAAGCATTTTAGTTGACGTCAGTGGGAGAGTTGGTCTGAAACCAGCTACTCTCGGACGACCAGGAGCATGCATCTCTAATTATACATCTTTAAAGTCGAACCAGCTTTTATCAGTGGGCTCTGTGTAAAGCCAGGGTTTGATAATAAGTTTGTTTGACTTTTATTTCTTTTCTATGACCTTCATAGACATATGTGGGGTTTTTCTTTTATAACATTGCCACGAAGAAAATGTTTATGGTTTCTGTGTTTATATTTCTGATTCTCCTTCTTCCTTTACAAACACTTCTGGGGAAACAAAGGGAAAAATGTTAGTGTTACAATGTTATCTTCAAATCAGAAGTCTGATCTCATTTTCATTATAAATGGATCACTTTGGCTATTGCCTGGCACATTATTTCAAATAGCAAAAGACTGAAATGAACCTAAATCTACAGGAATACAGGATGGTTAAGTAAATTATGATGAATTCATATAATAAACCATCATAACCATTAAAAATAATTAGATAGCTTTCTGTGTAATGACATGGAATTATTCCAAGAGATATTGAGTGAGAGTAGCAAGGTATGGAGCACTGTGTAGTCCGTTACTGCTGCCACTGTGTGGAAAGAATTCTTTGTGCATACACAGGTTTTTTAATAAATTCATAAACTGTCTTTGGAGCAATACACAAAACTAGAGAAAGTTAGTACCTTCTAGAAAGCTACTCCAATCGCTTCTCGGCCTTTTGGCTAAGATCAAGTGTAGAAAGCTACTCCTAGGAAATGGAACGAGATCCTAGGGGGGCAGGCCCACAATGAACATCAACCTTGCAGTGTGTGCCTTTTGATATCTTTTGGATGTGGTGCCTATTTATGAATGTAAAGGAAGTACTTATAAAAAGAAAACATGCATTTTACTGTATCCTAGCAAGATAATTTTCATCTGTGGGCATTACTAGACTTTTTCCTTCCATTATGAGTCTAGTAACATGCATATTTTTTATCATTATAATCAGAGAATTTTATGTTCCTTTTCTTAACTTGATAACTTTTTTATATTTTTACCATCTCTAGAGTTATTTTGAAAATTTGTCTAATATTTTGTTTAGTTATGGATGATAATTTACTTATCCTTTCCTCAAGGTTAGTCATTTTTATGTTTCCATGTTTCCTTCTTAGGTATGGCATGGAGATAAATATCTCTGTGAATATATATTTACTAGGTGTCTACCACCAGCTCAAAACTCTATGGTTATTTGGTAAGGCTGAATGAAAATAAAACGAGCACTAGATAGGATAGAAAAAAGGTCAGATATGATTATAGGTGATGCTCCGAGATGCCCATTGTAAGCAAGGCGATTTTCATTCACCCTAACATGTGTCTACAGGGGCAAAACAAACAGGGTCATTGCTCCTTAGATACACATGCAGTGAAAATGGAACTCACTGGAAATAATGCACTTAAAGAATCATTAATTATTACCTAATTACTTGCACCGCTGTGGCGTGGACAGAAAAGTGCTCTCCGATGATGAAGTTGTCAATTACAGTTGATAATTAAGGGGCCAGGTGCATGTTTAACTTAACAAGATAAATATCTGCCCAGATGTTGTTTGTCTGCTGCTTCATTACCAGGTAGGTAAGGAGATTTTCATAAACTAGAAAGACTATTAAATGCAAAACCTTGCTACATCAAGAAATCTTTAACAAATCTGCTGCTATAGCCAATATTCATTCAAGAAGACTGTTCGCCAGACTTCCGAGAGAGCTGCAGAAGGAAGTATGTGTGTATATAATACCGTGTTTGCAGATTCTCAGGGAAATGGCCAATTGAACATAAAATAGGGTAAAACCACACCAGTACTGGAAACCAGAGAAGATGCCTCCCCATGGCAGAAACATGAGGAGTTTTATGCAAGACTGGAAATGCCAGACTGCCAGAAGACGACAGAGAATTAGTCCACGTTTGGACCACTCCAAGGAACCCAAGGTCTTTGGATGTAAGGATGAAGATTCTGGCAGAGCTGTCGTCAGATTTCCTAAGTCGTAAGGGGGGACTGGATGCAAAAAAAAAAAGGAAGTCAGACTATGTCACTCTGTGTATTAGTTTGCTAGGGCTACCCTAGCAAAACCCCAAAGAGCGGATGGCTCAACAACACAAGTATATCTTCTCAGAGTTCTGGAGGATGGAAGTTCAAGATCACAGTGCCAGCCGCATTGATTTCTCCTGAGACCCCTCCCCGTGGCATGCAGATCGCTGCCCCTTGCTATGTCCTCACATGGCCTTTTCTGTGCGTGTGTGTGGATCTGTGGTGTCTCTTTCTCTTACAAGACACCAGTCATATTGGACTAGCCTTACGATTTTAATTAACCTTAATTACCCCTTTAAAGTCCCCGTCTTTAATACAGTCACATTTCAACAGGTGAGTTAGGGAGGAACACGATTCAGTGTATAACACCCCTGTCCTTAAGACCCTCCCAAGTCCTCACAATGTCCTGCGATGCCCACAAAATCTGGTTCAGTGCTGCCTCTCAGCACTTCCTCCTGACAGTCTTCACCTTTGTGTGTTCCTCCCCACCCACGTGACCTGCTTACCGTATATCTGCCACCGAGCACACACCCCTGTCAGGGCCTCAGCGATGCTATTCTCTGTCTCTGGGACACTTTGCCTTCAGGGAGCCACACGTAGCTGGCTCCCTCCTTGCTCTTAAGGTCCCTGTTCAAAGGAACTCCTTGCTAATGGAGGCTTTTCTGACCATCATACAAAATAGGCCCCTGTCCCCTTGTTTTCCTTATCACCCAGATTTATTAGCTTTTTCCATAACATTTACATCTTGTGGTATGTATTTACTTGACTAATGTTTTTCTTTGAAAATAAGTAAAACCAAAAAAAAAAGTCCAAAAATTTTTTCATTGAAAAAGAGAACAGAATAAATAGATAAGTCTTGGACTGATTTTTTCAAAAAAGAAAACACAGACGTAGAATTAGAAATGAGAAAAAAGATATTGGCCGCCAAATTCAAGGGGACGATTTACGCTAATATAATTGAAAAATTTTATGAAATATAGCCCTGGCCGAGTAGCTCAGTTGATTGGGTGTCATCCCATAAACTGAAAGGTCACAGGTTCAAGTCCTCATTAGGGCACATGCCTGGGTTGCAGGTTGGATCCCTGGTCAGTGTGCATTCGAGGGGCAACCAATCAATGTTTTTCTTACATTGATGTCCACCCCCACCACTCCCTTCCTTCTGCTCTAAAATCAGTAAGCATCTCCTTGGGTGATGATAAAAACAAATCTTTACAAAATGTATGTCATCTTTCAAATGTGACAAAGTGATCCTGAAAGTCATTTATAAAAATAAATGGAAGGAAGTTAATGAGAAAGTTTTGATAAAGAGTGATAGAGAATAATGGTTTTCCCTCCTTGCTATTAAAACATAAAATCATAATGAGTAAAATGTATTCATGTAGGAATTACTGGGCTTGGTCTCAGGGTAGAGTATGTTATGCCCAGTACACAATTATTCTTTTTAAAAAATGCATTGCTCTCTTAAGAACATCATTTGAACTTGTATCCCATTTTCTACCATCTTAATAATGTAAAGTTCACTAAACATTTTAAGTTTTAAATGATTTTAAGGCTCACTGCTAATCTACTTTTTCTACATTTTTATTATTTTCTAAAGTTCCCTGTTTAATTTTTTCTCCACAGCACTTCTCACCAGTAGATATGTATGTATTTGCTTTTTTGCTTAATGCTTTGTTTTCCAGATTCACTTAAGAGCTTTGCTGGAAGTGAATGCTCCCTGAGGTGAGATGGACATGAGCAGGGTGTTTTCAGAACGTCCTCTCCTTTGCCAAAGCGGTCCACTTGTAAAACGGTTTGGGAGCCGCTGCTCCTGGAATCATTCGCATTTGTAGGAAAATATGAACCGGGCCTGTGTAAAGATGTTCGAAAGGGCGTAGTGTCGTCCGTGTTCTCACAGTCAAGCGCGTCGAGGCAGGTAGCTGGGTGAACTGCAGGTGACCACACGTGAATGCGGAGAGGAGGAGCGTTTGACGTCAGCCCCGTCCGAATCCAAGTCCTATTCCTCCCCCTGCAGAGCGCAGGTCTGGAGAACTCCGGTATAAAGTGTCTAACAGTCTGACCGATTCACACGGGGTGACCGGAACAGGTCGAGCCGAGCAGCTGTTTTCTGAAGCTTCTGAAGCTTCCTTTCTCCCTACGTGACGCAGACAGCCCCCTAACGTCCAGTTCTGGGGGCATCAGAAAAGCGAGCACTCCTCGCCCCAGGGGGTTACCGTGGGAGAGGTCTCCACGCAGCTGGACCTTCCAGGGGACCTAGGCCCGCGAGTTCCCTTCTCAGGCTCTGACGGCGGCAGGCTCTTGGTGCGGCAGACACCCACGCTGGGGTGCAGGGTCCCCTCACAGCTGGGCTCCACTTCACGTAAGGAGCTGACTGGGTGGGTGCGTCAGTCCACAGCACCACCGCTGGGAGGGAAGTTGGCTTTGCATCATTCTGTCATCATTTTGGGGATCAGCATTTTACCTGTATATTTCCTTATGTTTAGTATTGATCAACTTTATTGAGGATTAATTTTCATACTTCCTTGTATTTTGGGAACCACCTTTTCCCTTCTTTTGTTCTGATTTTCATAATATATATTTATAGTGAAGCTGCAGATAATACAGAAATATATGACAGAAAGTAAAAACTTACTTTCATTAAAAAAAAACACTCTTTGCTGGCTACTTACCATATCCCATATACTTGACATACATACCCTCATTCACATCTTACAACAACTCTGTAACTGTGCATCATTATTCCTATTTTACAGATCGTGAAGATGAGGCACAAAGATGAAACCACCTGTCCAGAAGGCCCACCAGGTACCCAACCATTCTCCTCATCATCACCCTGGACGGCGTTGGGCCCTTGCTTAGCTGACGTGTAAGCTTTCTCACTTTAACTCTGTAAAATGTGGTCTTTTCTCTGCACGATCTTCATTACATCCCTTTTCCCCCTTGTCTGACTTCAAATATATCTTTTTCTGATGCGACACATGCTGTGGAAAGCTCACTAGCCAACAAGCTTTTTAAGAGCAAGAAGTAGTTCCGTTTGCTTACAGGCTGCACCGCCCGCCCCCAGTGCAGGGCCCTGCGCGGAGTTGCTGTGCGGGAATCCTCATGGAAGCAGCCAGTCAGGGAGTAAACGAACGCATGGAGTAGTGACTGAGTAGCTCCTTGCGCACAGCATCTCGTGTGGCCCGTGAAAGTCAAACCATGCTCCTCGGAGCAGCGCAGTGCTTTTCCAGGCTGAATGGAAGTCGTGGATTTTATACCAGCGGTGGTTTACACAAACGTTTAGTAAGAATCATACAGTTAAGAGGTTAGGATTTTTTATGTGTTTTCTGAAGTAGCCAAAAGTTCTTCTTTTTTATACGCTCATGTGGCTTTGTCTCTCATCATACTCTGTGTTTACTGTTTCGCGTGGGCACTTTTCTCTCTTGCTGCATTCAGAAGTATCTCCCCGAAATGTCTCTGCAGTTGTCACGGGATGCACCCCGCCTCAGGCAGGCACCGCCATGCCGATGGTGAGAAATGCACCTGAAGTGTCCTATGTCGCTGGCCGCCGCCGCAGCCTCCTTTCTCTCCCAGTCAGGACTCTCTAGGGAAGGAGATGGAGAACCCGGCTACATGCCCTTCTGTTTTCTGCTCAGAAGAAAACCCCTGGGGCTGCACCCCTCGTTTCCCCCGGGCAGGGTTCGTTCCCTGTGAAATTGTGTCTGTGGGGGCCTTCCGGTGTTCGAGGCGCTCTGGTGGCTTCTCCTCCCGGCGGCTGCACCCATGCTGTGAGACCACAGCGTGTTCACCTCCTCACAGTCTCCCCCAGGCCCCTCCTGTGATTCAGACCCCCAGCTGCCCCACCAAGGGTCCCGCTCGCCACACCCCACACGCCTCTCTGACAGCCACAGCCCCACAGAGGCAGCCTGACTGTGAGTCTCCCCCTGGCCTGATGTTCAACCTTGAAGAAGTTGGTAGAACTTTCTGGAGCACCTGGGGAATGAAACTTCAGAGCGAGACTAGTGAATTGAGAGTTGCGGAATCGCAGATCTTAAACAAAGTCAGCGGCTAACAGAGACAGTTATGCTGATGTTTCTCCACCCATTTTGTTGATGAAAGAGCTTCCAAATCACTCTCTGTCAATCGGCTCCTTCAGATAAAAGACCCTCCATTTGAAAACAGTCATCCTATGGAAATCTGAGAGCCAGTATCAATATTTATTAGGGGACCCTCCCCCGCCCCATCGTGTTGTGTCATGAATTTATAGCACAACCAGCCTCCCTGGGCTCCCTGAACTCTTTCAAGGATTGCACTAAAATTAAACGTGCCGGCTGTTCCTTGGGAGGGACACGAAGTTTCAGACATTTGTGTCGCTGACTTGCCTGCAGAAGGATGGAAGCAGTGTTCTGGTTTTTAAAATCTCTACTTAGCAAAATAGATCTTCTTCTTCCATTTCCTCTGTCCCTATGGGTCCTGGGGCTTGGTATTGAAGGCCGAGCCTCTCCGGGAGTGGCCGACACGTGCTTCTGCAGCCTCACGGGTCCAAGGAAGGGAGAGATGTATGTTGTCTGCCGAGAAACGGAAGGACTCACAGTCCCTGGAAGCTGTGCCTGAAGGAAGCAGAGAGTTATGATCGTGAGAAGAAGAAAAAGTGAAACCGGTTTCCGTGAATATTAGCTGTGGATAAAGATTAGGTCGAACAGGAAAGTTGAAGAGCCTCAGTGTCCAAAGTGAAACACAGAAAACGGCCCCATGGTCCACGTGAGTCACAATTAGTGCCACACAGGTATAGACAGACCTCTCTCGGCTTCTCCCGAAAGGGAAAGGCACTAATCTGTAATGGTCACGTGCATTGAGCTGTGTGTGATACAACCCCCATTGTTAAATCTCCAAGACGTTTCAAACAAGATTAGAAACGAAGAAAAGATTAGCAGGTGCGGATGAATGGATGACGTGAACAGAACAAGGGGATGGGTGTTCCCTTTCTGACCGGGTCACACTGCACCTGGAACACTGGGCCCACACCTAAGTGCCGCTGAGCCAGTGACAGCTTAGTGACCGCCTTATATGAGGACATGTGTATACATGGGAGATCTAGCTTTTGAGAGGGGATAGGTAAGGCTGTGGAGGTATTTCAGAGCTGCTTCCAAATATTTACAGCCTTAATAAATGAAGCCGAAAGCTGAGCACCCACTCGAGGCCGGGCACAGTGCATGGAGCCTGGGGTGATAGAAGAGGAGGGGACATGTCCCGCCTCCTGGACGGTTGTCATCCACCTGCTTCTGAGGTGCGAGCCAGGAGGAACGGTGGCAACTTTAAGATGGGAAGATTCCAGTTTAATAACAGGGAAAGCATCCTTATGAACAGACCTCTTCTAAGTTAGAAGGGTCTGTTTAGAAGACAGTAGGGCTTCCTGTTGTGGCGCCTCATGACAGTTTACCAGGACCAGCACCTTAGATGTCCTACAGGACATAGTCTGGGAGACAGGTGACCACCTGTCTGGGCTGACCTTGAACTGGATTCTCCGTTCCCCTCTTCTACCTCTCATGAATTCTGTATGTTTTTGAATCATAAGATTTAGAATAAGATGGAGGAGAGAGTAATCAAATAATAAAGGTTGCGTGGTGTGTGCTCATAAAAGCATAAAATAATTGCTAAAGTGGATTGAGAGCTTGCCACGTGCCTGGCCCTGTAGGGCGGGTCCTGGCCTGTGTTGTGTCTCTTTGGCACTGCTGGGGAAAGAGCGAAGGTGACTCGCCTGAAGTGTCACGACAGGTCAACCAGCAGGGAAAATGAAGCTCTTGCTCTAAGCTCCAGGCTCTGCAGCGCACTCACCCACACCCTCCGTCACTGCTGAACTCAGGCCTGCCCTTGTGTGCCTGCCCAGAAGTCTACCTGCACGGGTTCTGGGGAACAGGCATACACTGGTGTGAGCGCATAGGTGATGTCCTGGGAGTGTGGGAACATGAGGAACTGTGGAAAACTCTGGAGAGCAGGAGTTTGTACATGGGAGCTATGTGTGCGTGTGTGAGCACGGGTGTGTCACTCTACATGGAGATGTTACAGTTTAATTATGTTCTCAAAGGCATGACCTCACGGGCATGGACAAAGTGCCAGCTTAAGGCGTTCTACAGCTGTGTGCAGAGCAGAGAGCCTGCCCAGAGAGAAACTCCAACTCACAGCAGGAATCAGCTCGTTAAAAAAGAAAAACAAAACAACAACAAAAACCCCCTAGCAATTGAAGATATTGGACCAATTCATTCTGATTGTAGGAACCATGTAGATTTAACCTTTGGGGATTTGCTCTGCTGGGGGTTTCAGACTCAGGGAGGAAGCATTTCAGCTGTCTCTTCGTCCCTGAAGGAAGCTGAGGACAGGAAGGGTACAGGCCCTGCCTCAGCTGGGGAAATGAAGATTACCACTGGCTTTTCCAAAGCCACCCTCCTCCCCTTGCATCCCCACCCCCCCACCGCCCCGAGAGTGTTGAAGTATTTAATGGTGGAGTCCCTGAATGATCATTTCATTTCCACAAAACTTTATCTTCACTGCCTTTGACCCTTGCCTAACACTGTCAAGCATCGAAAACATAGCCAACAAGATGGCCAGTCTGCAGATTGGAAGCAGTCAGATTCCAGCAGAAAAATCCATGCGTTTCTGAGCACCCACAGCTGCCTTCGCCACTCTTGCCAAATGCCCTTGATGCCAGACCCCAGCAGGAGACCCCCCGCCCTGGCCTGGTCACCTCCACCAGCTCGTGCCGTCTGTTGAGAGTGTTATTTGGCAGAAAACTTTTGTAAAAGCTATTTGTCGGGGGAGGTGAGGGTTCGGTTTTATTAACTAGTCTTATATGAAGCACTTAATGATTACCTTTTCCTATCTCTATTAACACTACGTAAAATACCAAGAACATGACCCAGAAAAAAGGAATAAAATCAAATACTTTCCACTAATGAAAACCTGAATCATTTCCATCCTTCTTTCTTTCAGCTTTCTTTCTGCCTTCTTTGCTTAAGTCCCACAGCTGCCTTGGAAGGGTGGCCCCTTTGCCCGGAGCCCATTGTCGCTGCACAGTGACGTGCTGAAGTCTCCCTTGTGTCACCTGCTTCGGGCTTCCCAGCGGGGCTTTTGCGAATTGAGGTTTCTTAGCTGTCATCAGCAGTCGTTCTTGTCCTCTCAGCCACGGGGCTGCAGATCGGTGGGTATTAGTTCTGTTGAAGGCATCAAGGGGCTAATGAGTTTGAATAATAGAACTGATATATATGCAGTTCATCACAGTTTATAAACTTTCATACTCAGATCTCTTCTACTCTGAATGAAACAGGTGTTTGCTCAGAAAAAAATCTTATTTTCTCAGCAATATATTGGATTGGGTGGTTGTTTTGCAAAAAATGTGCAAAACTGACTCTGTATCTTCCATTCCATTCCATTCCATTCCATTCCATTCCATTCCATTCCATTCCATTCATTCTGTTTCTCTGCAGAACCCCACCTCATGCATTTTCTCTGCCTCCACCTCTCTCTTTCTCTACCTGTCCCACAGCTCCTCTCTTTGGGACTGTGTCTCCCCACTACCTGGTGCAGTAACGTAGACGGGACCACTTTTGCATCAAGAGACTCACACACAGGAGTCCCACAAGAGAACGTCCATTGTATTTGTTTCTCTTTCTGTTTTCCACTTCTGGTGTTAGCTCCTTTCCTGCCGGGGTCACTGTGGGCATCAGAATGATTGGTCAGGGCAGCAACAACGCAGACAGGAGGACAGGGATGCCCCGAGGGTGACCATGGGACGTATTTTTAAGCCCCAAATGCTGTTCCGATGGAAATTTTTACGCCTAGCCCTCCTACACATTCACACCACGTGGCTGTGCATAGCACCAGAGTTCAAGCTCTTGGGAGTGAAAGTCTTTGAAACTAAGAGAAAAAAAATTACAGAATTTGGATCATAGGCTATTTCTCAGCTTCAGTTACAAATGAGTTAGCAAAACAAATTTAAAGTTCCCAACTGAGCATTTAAAATAAAAATAGAATTTGGTAGGGCACATAACACCTTTCATTGCAAGAAAAGATAAGCTGGCAAGGAGCCTTTTCTGAAAAAAATGCCACGACAGAGCAGTCAAGGAGACTGGAGATCTGGGTGGGGAGCTAGGAACCCCGAGCTACCGATTCCCTGATTCCCTCCTTGCTCCTGCAACGCTGAGCAAGATAGCCCGTGATGCAAGGGTTCAGTTCCAATGTGTCTGAGCGGAAGGGAGTTGTTTAGTAGCTGCTATTTTCGCTCCACATCCTGAAATTTTATTTCCTTGTACTTCTGTAAGTTAAGGAGAGGACTTCCTTTCCTACCATCTTGCCCATTCCACCACTGGCCCATACATGAGCAATTAGAAGGGTCGGCAGGAGCAGCACAAATCTAGTGAGCGGCCCAAACCACACGCTGGGGAGGAAACCCCACCGGAGCTCGAAGTGGTCCTGCATGGGAGGCTGCGAGGCCATCGGGAGAGGCAGAAGCCTCGGGTCCTCCTTTCTGCAAGCTTGCTGCACCTTGCCTGTGCTGACCCTGCTCCCGGGAATAATGTTTGCCCCAGCCTGGTGAGCTGACCTCATGAAGCATCTCCTCAGGTGTCGCTTCTGTTGTTCAGCCTTCCTGACCACCATTTGTCCCCAGTTGCTTTCTCCTCTACGTTCCCACAGCACTTTTTTGTGGGAGCCTACCACACATTGTACATTACTGATCTGGGCCCCTCATTAGACCATGACATCATCAGGGGTAGGAACTAGAATCCTCTTTGTTTCTGTGTCTCTAGTGTCTGTGGCACAGTGTCTGGCCCAGGAAGTGGACAGTTGGGTCCGGTCAGCACCTACGGTGTCTACCGATCAACCACCAGTCTGGGTTCGTGACCCAGTCCTCCCGCATTGTGCTGGCCTCAGGCTGATGCTGCTCGCCTGCACATGGATGGGTCACTGCCACAGAAGTCTTCTTCTGCAAGTCTCGGGGATGAAATCGCAGGGAGCAGCCAGGGTGCCAGAAGCCACAATGATGTCTATTGGTACTACCAACCATTGCTGCTAGGACACCGTTGTACCTTTCCTTCCTGTTTTGACAATTTCCAAGCAGACCCCAAAAGCTTACTCTTCAACCTGCTCCAGATGCAGAGTCATGCTCGGACAGGAAGATTGGTCCATTTCTTGGTGCTCCCTGACTACCTTTGATGCATGTGCTGCTGAGATCCAGCATCAGCGGCATGGAACTGTGCATCCTGCTTCTCCAAATGAATTTCCCCTAATGTTTTCAGTCTCTGCCTTCTCAGAAGAGTCACCAGATGTCTCTGAGTGCCTCTGGCAGGCTTGCCACTGCCATTGCTCCCAGCGTACCTCCATTGGGATGCCAGGCTGAAGTGCTGGAACAGGCTCTCCCATCTGCCCCGAGGACAGAGACTTTTCCGACGCTGCCTGAGTTCTCAGACGTCTGCCAGTGACCTAGTAGACCTGCACCTGTTAACTTATCAACAGGTATTTAAAGCAAGCTGACAAAACCTCACTGAGCTCATCTTGTCTTCGTGCGGAGACGTAATCAGGTCAAATTCATTCTTCGAGAAATCCACATCACAGGTTCACCAAGTAGGTGTAGAATATATCCATGGTGAGCTGGGCCTGGGTGCAAAGGCCAAAGGCATCCTCCCCAGAGTAATGTCAGGGAGTACGTCCATCCCTGGGAAAACCATGCAGTGGTCCGTGGTTAAGTTCAATTACTTACCAACTATGTCAGGAGGCTGGTACCTTGATTGCTGAGCTGGCTTTTGAGTTTTGGTTTCTTAGTCTTAAAAATAGGAGAAGCTAGTCCTCAGTGGAGGAATTACTAAGAATGCCTTTATTGCTCCTGGGGTGCAGTACAATAAGATTTTGGAAATCATAGGGTCCGTGGAACACACACGCACTGCAGGCCTGACTTCTAGGCCCTCCTCTGCCAATGGGCAGCTGCGTGACTTTGGAGCAGCTGTCTTACAGGAGATGCGAGTTCCTTCCGTCACCAGTGAGTCACACATGGAGAGCTTGCTGGAGCGTCCGGGACTCAGTTTTCTTTCTGCACAGGGGGGCTCTTCCTCTCACTCGGGGCCCTTTAAATCTCCCTCTCAACAGGAGAGGGTTTTTTTCCCAGTCTGTCGAGAAGGCCCCTTGATCTAGGGAACACCGATTTCAGGGTCTAGGATCTGAGGGTTCCCTCAGAATTGTGAGACACAGAAGTGTATAAAAGCTTGCTTTTTTTTTCTTGAAAAGATCTGTCTATTTCCAGCTTTGCAGCTGAAATGAAATAGATAATTGTGTAAAGTCATGAGGCAAACAAAAAACATTAATTTGTAAAAAGACATCTGAATATACCCCAGCAGATAAGGCGCCCCCAAACATAGCTACTCAAGCATCACAGCACGAATGTATGTCCTCCCTCCCCCCAGCCATGGTGGCTTCAAGGAATCGTTTTCTCTAAATACCTTCCAAGTCCAGAGCTATCTTTGATAGTTTCCTTTGTGTGGTTATTTAAATCCAATCTGCCATCTGACCCTTATAAGTTCTTATTCTCTGCATTTCTGCTCTCAGTCTGTTTTCTCTGTCCTTTGTTCAGCCTTTCTCCACCTCTCAGACTCCTTCCTGGATGCAGCTCTGAGTTAGCCCAGCCCCAGGCCCTACCTCGGCCTCTCCCTGCCAGCCTGCAGAGGGAGGATGGAAGGCTGCTGAGTCAGACTCTTTGGTTGGGACCCTCACTCCTCAGCCTGTAAAGTGTGTGCACTGTTACGTTACATCCTTTCCGTAAGCGCCACTTTCTTCTACAGAGTAGTTAGTGATCTAACACGGGAGAGTGTTAGAGAAATTGTGTGCTCAGTCTATGGTCATTGTCAGGAAATGTTGGCTGCTCTTTCATTATTGGTATTCATGGCTCCTCGTTATCAGACCTCAGCATTTCTGCCCGAAGTCCGGGTCACCTTGCCCCGTGTTCCCCTCACTGTCACTTCTCTGCGCAGCGCACCTGGGGGCTCCTGCCTCTGCACGGAACACCTGAAGGTCCTGTTACCTGGTTCTTATTTATACAAGGTTAGATGGGGCATTCATAAACACTACTGTAGAAAACCTCACACATAGACACCAAAACAGAATAGTGAAATGAAGCCTCCTGGACCTGTCGCCCAGCTCCAACGATGACCAACACGTGGCCACCTGGCTCCACCTTTACCCCCATATAGATCATTTTGAAGCACATCCCAGACACTCTACGGTTTTATCCATAAGAACTTCAGTAAGTATCTCTAAAAATTAAAGATTCTTTTAAAAAACATAACCACAATAACACGATCACATCTAAAAACCGAATGGTCATTCTTTAATGTCAGATAGCTAGTCATGCTTAAATTTCCACAAGTATCTTCTAAACGTTTGTTAAACATATATCTTTTATATTTGCTTACTTACATCAGGATTCAAACACATTCACCCATTGCATTTGGTTGATTATATCTTTTACATCTCTTCTACTTGATACATTTTCTCTTTTTATTCTTGTCATTTATTTGTTAAAGAAACTGGGTCATTCATTCTGTAGAATTCCCCACATTCTGCTTTCTGTTCATCACATCTCTGTAGCGTGGTTTAACATGTTCTTCTATCTCCTGTGTTACCTGCAAGTTGGTATTTGGGGCTAGGGGCTTGATGAGATTCAGGTTTGAAATTTGGTTTTGAGGGGAAACCAGTCTTGTTTCCCACTTCAGGTAGAACCTTCCCACCCCTCACTCCCCACCCCGCTGGGGCCTGCCTCCCGGGTGTTTTCTTGCCTGGTGTCAGAGATTTTTAGGTCTGAATCTCCCTTTCTCCTTCTCGGTCATGGGCTTCCTGCATGTGGAATCAACTTCATAAACGTCCTTTTCTCCACTGCCGTGAACCTGCACAGCTGGGTTTCGAGAAGAACCAATGGCGACGTTTTCTGAGTGCTCACCCCCGACCAGGCCCTAAGTGGGATCACCTCACATAACGTCGCGAGAGCCTTATCTCGGAAGTATTTACATATTCCCATGTTGAGAGGAGGAAACTGAGTGTGGCAGTTTAAGAGTCTCAGCCAAAGGCACAATAGGTGGCATCCCATACATATAACTGGGATTTGTCTCTAGGGTTGAGTCTTTGTCTATGGCAGTGACCCAGCTCTGTAGATCCACTCCCTTCCTTTCCTTCTCTGTGAGAAATCCTTGACTGTTCCTTGTGAACTGAGGGGTGCAGGGGAACAGGACTAAGTGTTAACAGAACTTTGCTCTTAGTGGATAAAGTTGTTGAGCATAAATTCAGGCTTGAAAAATGTCCTGAGAGCTGCAGCCTAGAAGGAATCTGTAACCTGCCTGCTGTGTGACCTTGAGCAAGTCACTTAACTTCTCTGTTCCTTAGCTTCCTCGAAATGAAATGTGTGACACTTGAAAGCACTCAGAACAGCAGCACCTAGCATACAGTAAGCACTCAGTAAATGTTATCTGCTACTGTTGCTATCATTAACATCATTATCCAAAGTGTTTGAACAATTACCAGAAAGGAGAAAATAAAAAGGCTTAAAATTACTTATTCTGTATCTTGTGGAAAGGCCATTTCTCCTTTCCTTTAACTATTTCTTTTCTTTCTCATAGAGGAATTAAAGGTACGAGATCTCTTTCTCCCCTCCTCCCCTCCCCACAAACATTTTAATTAAGGTATCTTTTGAGAAGGAATACTTTAATCCAAAGTGATCACTTTGATACTCAAAGAGACACATTTGGAGGCTACTTGGCGAGGGGGAATTAAAGACGGAGAAGCTGAATAAATATCAAGCAAAATGTTAATGTTTTGGCTTTGTGGCGGCTGCATCTGAGAGCGCTCCTGGCAGATTTTCGCGGCTCCAGCTGGAAGCTCGGGCGGCTCCTTTTGTGTGCCCGGAGCCTGGGCTGCGGATTGCCGCGCGGCCCCTAGGGGTCAGTCTGATCCAGGGATTGTCCCGATCCGCGCCTCTCTGGACTCGGCAGCCGAGCTGGGTGCCCAGACCACGTGGCTTCCTAGGGCGGCTGGGCGGAGGTGGGGTACCGGTGGCGCAGAGCCGCACCCCGCTGTCCCAGCCCTGGTGCCACTGCCGGGGCCTAGGCTTCCTTCCTGCGGTTCCCTTACTGAACATTAGATTCACCGAAGTCAGAAGAGGTTGATTTTTTCTGCTTCATAAATTACTGGGGGTCGCCTCACTTCTTAATGGTAGAAAGGAAAAAAAAAATAATGCACATAGATGGCTCGGTAACATTTTGGAATAAATTGTAATTTTTGCTCTTGCCGCATTCAGCCTATGGCATCAGGAGCCGCCACATGTTAGAGCCCTGAGAGGCCCAGGGACCCTTTCTGTGAACCCTCCGTGGTACAAAGACACTGAAGCCCAGAGCAGAAACAAGCAAATAGCGCTGACAACCTCACAGGAAGACTTGGCTGAGGGGTAGCTCCACCATTCATAATCCTTATTAGTTTTCAAGGCAAGGAATTTGATGTACACAGTAGTTGTTAGGTGGTTAGGTGGCAGCATAGTGGTTAAGCCGCAGACTTCAGAGGTGGGTTGTCTGCCTTCAGATGGGGAATGGTGTGGAGGCAAAGGGTTATCACTGTTTATGAAGTCCTAAGTCTTTAAACTCTCTGTGCCTCAGTTTACTCCTCTATCAAATGAGGATAAATTGGAAGGATTTTTTTTTTTAAACCTACAGAGTGGTTCAGTGTTACAAGGGAAGCCCTTGAACTTGGAAGAGGGGTGGGAATGCCCCATTTTACTCCCAGTTTGTCCCCCACGCGAGTGCCAGAGTGATCTTCTTTAAACCCTTCGTTTGTCCATTCCCCGCATCTCACACAAAAACTCAGCATGGAACTGAAGCAGTACTGTCCCTTGGGAATCTGGTAAAGCAGTCAGGAGTGGCGTGCTAACGATAGGGGTGGCAGGTGCTGGGCAGTCTGCCCCAGGAGACATTTTCAGGGAAGAATTTCCAGGATTTAGCAACTCCGGAAGGAACAGGACCTTCCTAGGGATGGTGAGTGTATTGTTACTTGCTCTGTGGTTCAGTCAGCTGCACGTGGTCCACACCCAATCATAGCTTCCTGGGAGACAGAGATTCTCTCCCACCCTCGGCTCTGTGTGCAGGGGATGCTTATGAAGATGCTTTCCTATGGTGTGGATTGCTGCATGAGATGCTCACTGCAGTCTCCTCCGTGTGGACTATCCCGGGCACCATTCTTTGTCTGCAGGTGCCCTATGTCACATTAGTAAGAAAGTCAGTCCGACAACAGACCACTGCCTTTCAGCTTCTCTGTCTTCTTTCCATTGACTTTGCTACATCTGTAGTATTTGAAGGTCTTGCCTTGTGTATACATTTTTCCCCCATTAGTACTTAGTCTGCCTTGGGAGAAGTTGCTGGATGGCATCTCATCAGCTTCTCCCCTGGCAGGTCTGGAGATATGTGAAGGCAGCTACTGAGCCTCCTTGAACTCTCTTTGTCGGGTCTCCAGCTGCTCCTCATGAAGCACGATTCAGAGTCATCATGATCCCGGTGGCTGTTAGCTTCTAGACCTGCCAAAGTTTGTAAATGGGTCTCATCACCTCTTAGAGTTCAGTGCCCAGAAGAGAACCCGGAAGTATGGATTAGATAGCTCAGATCTTCCGGAGGACTGGTTTATCATGTGCTTTATTCCGAACACTATACCGTCATTAACGCGTTCCAGGAATACGCTGGTGTCTCAGCGCAACATTTTGCTCTTGAATCATGGAACACACAGCAAAATAAACTACAAAGTCTGTTTCAGGTCGATGACCATTGAGCCACATGACTCACCCCCCATCCTGTACTTGGTTTGAGCTCTGCACACGACGACCTAACACCTGGCTGATTGCTGGAGGCCAGACTCTGGGTTCTGTGTTTATCTCATGAATACCCACTGGTCAGTTCTGTACACTATTAGTCTCTTGGGCCAGACTAAGAACTCCTTGAGGTCAGAGCCTCTGTCTCTCAACTTTATGCTTCTAGGGCCCATCACTGTGCCTAGCATTTCATAGGTGCTTCCCAAAACAAAGATTTGTAGGATAAAGAAATGAGCCTATGGAGGGTCTTTGAATCTTGTTTTTGATTTGTAATTATTTACATTGTTTATAATATGCAACTGGGTCACATGTAGACATATTAAATGTTTTTCTACGTTTTCATCCCGAGTCAGTAATATTTAGAGGAAGATACAGCTATGTAGGACCTCACCGACAGCATCCTTCATAAAATTTAGTAATAATAATTATAATAGTGACAGTAATCAACACCGCTTGACCAGAGTTGGTCAGTGTCCCATACACAAATTTCATTTTGCTAAAGCCTAGCTGACGGGTTGGGATCTTGACCACAGGATTTTAGGATGTTTTGCTGACTGTCATGTTCAAATCCAGACGCACCTTCACTGCACTCCTGATGTTCAGACGGGTGGCCGAGACACGGAAATGAGGTCAGTGTGTCACAGGGTGAGTCCTAGTGACTCAGGATAAGGTCAATCACTTCTCCGTGTTCCCACTGCCTTGTCCGGAAAATGCTGGTGAACCAGCACCGCATGGTGTTAGGTCGTCGAGTGGAGAGCACAGTAATCCATGCAAAGCACTTCATGTAATTCCTGGCATGGAGTATAATGCTTAAAAATGTGAACTGCTCCTATTATCACTCTTATCTGGCCAGTTAGGAACCCACTGAACTGGATTCAGGTCCACTACATCGGGTGTTTATCCAGTCACGTCGGCTTCGATTTTTGAAATCGGTGTAGCCACTTTGGTGTTCCTTCGTTAAAAATCACGGTTGGCTCGTTTTGTATCACATCAACCTTTCTTTGTTTACTTGTTTGTTTTGTTTCCCTGCCTGGAAGAGACAAAGACCTGAGTGTGTCCCTTACGAGCAGATGCCTGTGTTTGTCTGAGCTCGTGGCACGGGGCTGGGATGAGCACCAGGTGGGGCGGCCAGCAGGGAACCTGGTAAATATGGGTCAGGCCAATGCAAAGAAAGTTTGTTGGCTAAACTGTCAGCATCTCGCTGATTGTGAAAACGACATGCAGAGTGTTTCCCCATCTATTGGCAAGGAGTTTAAGCAGATGGCAAAATGTCCAGTGTTTTTAATGCAGTTGTGTGAGTAAAACCTAACACTGACTAAGGCCGGTCCCTTGCCTCTGTGAGGTTCAATCTCCTGTGTTTTATCACGTCGGTCTGCCTGCTGCCCCAGTTGAATACGTGCCCTGCTACCCTCCTCCATCACAGGGGAAGGTGCCGGGTAGTTTCGAGGCTGTATTGGTCCTGACCTTGCCGTTATCCTGGATTTTCCTAAATTGCCTTTCTGGTCTTGGTATTATTTAGCCTTCAAAACATCCTTTGAGTTATATATTATTATCCCAACTTTCCAAAGGCTTTGCCTAATTTGTTCAAGGTCACGCAGCAGCTAGTAAGCGACAAAGCAAGACCGGCTTGACCCAAACAGTCATGGTTTTGGCCATGATGCTGCCCCAGCCTCTGCACCATGGGCTTGGTCTCTCAGGTGAGCGCCAAAGCCTCCTCTGCGTACTCTGTGAGCCCTGAGCGGGCCTGATGGGAGCAGGAGGGGTGTATCTATTATTTAAAAGAACAAAAGAGCCATATAACTTTTTGTCTCACTCTCCGGGAGAAGTGGGACCAAAGGAGAAGTTGGCCATAAATGATTCATACACAGCCATTAATTGCTTTCGTAGACTTTTGAAGTTGGATCTTCAGCTGCTCAATTCAGAATTGATTAATTAATAATTTAATTAATTCAACAAATATTAATGAAGCACTTATCATTTGCCTGTCGCTGTCCAAAGGGCTGAGGAAGGATGCTGATGTGAGGGCTTTCTGTAGAGTCAGATATTGGTCTAAAGTAAGTATACACTTTTAGGAAACTTAGAGTCTAACCCTCATTGCAACTCAGGTTTTCACTTGGTTGAAATATTTCTTATCCTTCCGAGTAAGAGTTATATATACAAACACCTACCCTTGAACCCTGGCCAGGCCTCACCTCTTAAAACCACACAGCCTAATCCCACACCTCCTCCAGAGCCCAGCCCACCTTCCCCACTTCCCTGACTACAGGGCTCCAGCTACGGATTCCTCTTTCTCCTCTAAACCTCTACATAGTGTCTGTCACACCCTCTTGTCCCTTAAGAGCAAGACGGTTGGATTCTCACATTACAAGGGTTCTTAACCTGGAGTGGATCCAGGATCATCCAAGGAGTTTTATCAGAATTCATGTGCCTGGTTTTCCCCTCACTCAGTATTTGCTGACTCAATATTTCTGGCACTGGAACTTGAAGGTATATCATTTGAAACATCTCCCTGAGTGATTCTAAAGCTGGAGCAGGTTAGGAAACCATTGTCTTGTGCTGTGGTCCAGTGTCATACCTCAGCCCTCTATTTTACATGCCATTTCATGTGTCAAGTATCACCTCTGTAATGAGATTTCAGCACCTGGCAATGCTGTGATTGTAATTCTTTCTATTTTCCTAATTCCTAGCACAACGCTGAATAAATGCTCAATGGTTAATTGCCGAATGAATCATCAGTTAATGGGACAGATCCCGTTTCCTCGTTCCTCCCAAGGCACTCGGAACACTTCAGCTGTGGATTTCACAGTCCGATACCGAGAGGCCTGCCCCCTGGCCCTGGCCTGTGTGGGGCCCAAGGGTGAGTCCCTGACTCCCCGGTTTTCTTCCTTCCCAGTGTGGGGGTGTCAGGTTTCCACATATCCCTGAGGCTATTCGTGTGGCCAGGTGACTTGCTCTGTTCTGAGACTTGTGAGTGGGCATGATGGTGTCTCTCCCAGGCTGGGGAATGGGATTACTGTGTGGTGTCCACCTGGTCCCTTCCCTTGACTGAGCCACCAGCAGGTCCCCAGCACACTAGGTCTCTGAGTGAGGAGATGGGAAGCAGACCCTCCCACTGACCCACGTGAGATACGGAAGAAAGACAGCTTTGTGGTGATAAACCACACCAATTTGGAGGCTTTTGGTTACTGTATCTTAATCTCTCCTGACTAGCCCAGCATGAGCCAAATCTATATTAAATTATTTGTCCTATATATTACATAAGACTTTTCAATTTTTTTTAAAAAGAGTGTGAAGAATGGAACTATTTCTGGGAAGAAGCAGTGGAAACAAAGCCCAAAAGTAAGGCCTAGCATAGAAAGTTAACAAATTTGGAACTTTTGTTTGTATGGTCATGAAGGTGATGTTTTTGTCCTACATGTGCTTACTGAAAATCACTCCTCCCCAGCTGGTAACACAGGAAGAATCATTTGGGAAGAGGGGTAAATGCTATCTTCAGTCCTCTGGCAGGGAGCGGGTGGGGGCGGGGTGAGAATGGGACAAAAGGTCACCACCCAATAAAAATCAGTACCTCAGTGATCCTTGACTAGTCATTTGGGATAAATGTCTAAGTGAGAGGCCTGGTGACAGGTAGGGGTGTCACTCTTCGGGATCTGGGTGCTCTCTAAGCACCCAGGAGGATGGTTCCGTCATTTATGACGGGCTGCGTTTCTTTCGACTCTCCCCCGTAATGGGTCCTACCCCTTTCTCAGTGCTCGGGAGCTTGATGGGCGAAGAGCTTTATTTTGCCTTGATTTGCATGTCTTTGGTCTGTTGTGAAGTTGTCCCACATTCCACGTGCTATTGGATCTTTCGTGAATTGCCTCTTTGGGTCTTTGACAGAGGAAATCTTGAAGGAAGGGGGTGTCTCTCCTGAGCCCTGAACACAAGGACCCTCAGCCCCTCTGTGGCTGGGGGCTTCAGCCCACGAGCTGACCTGAGGATGGGGGTGCCACCAATGGGACACCACCTGGAATCTGTGCTCCTAGCTCTGACCTCTGAGTGTCCTGCTCATTTCACTCCCTAAGCTCCGGGGTCTGATGGGGTTTCTGGAATGCCAAGGGGAGTTGGAGACGTGTGAGACTAGAGCTCAGCTTAGGACGTGGTGAGAATTCGGAGACTTTCACTGTCAACCATGGGCCTCTCTTCCACGTCCTTTCCTTTCTCTGACCTCCCTGCCCCTGCCCTTCATAGCTGCACTGTAGCAGGGCTGCAGCAGTGGCTCCGACCCTGACCCCTGACCCTCCAGCCCCTCAAGGAGCCAAAGGGGGCATGGACTCACTCACAGCCCCTCCTGCCTTTGCAGAAGGGAGTTCACTGGAAGGGTGACTGAAGGAAGAGGGGGAGAGGAGGGCGCTTAGGGGAAAACAAATGACTTTTTGGATAGATAACTGGGACTTAGGAGAAAAGATGGCACATGTGACAGTGTTATGACGAAGTCTCACCTTCAGTGGTAAGATTCAACCTGCCCAGGTTGTAGGAAATTCTGGGGAGCAGACTTAGAACAACTGAGTTCTTTTGGGAGGCTCTGTTCAGGAACACAAATGCCTCTGCTCAAAATAACTTTTTCTGTTTCCCTCAGTGGTGTGTTCTGGGACCCTTCACCACCACCCAAGGTCACGTGTGCTGTGGGGGGCTGTAAAAGGCCAAAGTCTCCTATTTTCCTCCGCAGAGAGAACTGACCAGCGGCCGTGCTTCCAGGCCGACCAATCTTAGGGGCACTGCAGCGGGACTGAGGGCGTCGCGTGTGCAGGTCCACACAATCCTCACCCGTGAGGAAGAAGTGCCCCCGGAACTGCTAACTGCAGATTTCACTGCTTCTGGACCTGCTTCCGGACCAGCTCTGTCTGGGGTGAAGGGTTGCAGCCCTCATTTTCTTTGGGGTAAGGGGGACATGCAGGGCCCTTCCGGGCACTCGAAGAAGATTCTAGCTACAGTCATTAAAGTTATCTGCAGTTCAGGAAGAAAGTGAACTTCCCGTGTGTGTGTCCCAGATGGGAGGTAGAGTGAAACAGATATGGTGACAGAATTTCCATTGTGAGCTGCTTCTTTTTCTGTCTACGAAATGCTTGCGAAGGAGCAAGCTGAGCCATGAATACCGAAACCACTTGTGTGTTTTTTCAGGTGGGAAAGCGTCACCCTAGGAAAACTCCAAGGCCCGCCCTGGGCCACACCTGTCGAATCCGGAGCTCAGCTGGTAGGCGGCCCCTCCCCTGCACCAACAGCAGAAGCAAAAGTGCGAGGGCGCAGACATTGTTGAAAATGGGTGCGTTAAAAATACCACCGTGGCTTCACGGATTTCTGGGACTGTAAGGTAGCATCCTCGTTCGTGTTCCCTGAGGAAGGTGAGACATGCACTAGCCAGTTAAAAGTGGTTCTCTCAGTGGATTGTGCAACAACAGCTTTTGAATCTCAATGCTTTGAATGTAAAAGAACCAGCACCTTCTCTGGGCCCCAGGGTATGGTCCGGAGTAAGGCTTCAGCATGTCGAAAGGGGAGGGCTGGCAGCTTAGTCAAGGTGTGACTTTGGTGGTAGTTTCCTGTCCAGGATGGAGGGACAAGATGGTTGTGAGGGAGTGCAAGCTGTCCCTTTATGCGGAAGGCTCTCCTACATGATGGGGAGAAAAGAAACAACCAGCATGTTGAAGGGAAGGGCGTGAGGACTCCAGAAGATGGACTGGCTCGGGGGTCTGTTTCCAGTTAAGGAACGGGTGATGTCATGATTCAGGTTTACCTTAGAAGCCCTGTGAGCTCTGCTCTCTGAAGCTGAGTGTGGCTCTTGTGTAGTCAACTCCCAGAGCCCAAGGCAGGCTTGTGAGCTCGGTTTTCCTTTGCAGAATGTATTTACTTTGTGTCCCCGGGCAAACATTTTACATAGGGCCCTCTTACCACCTACTAACTGCAACTTTAGCTGCTTGCCTGCCCATCAGACCATCCCTTGTTCTGCATAGGGTTGGTGGCTTGGGCTGGATTCCATTCTGGGGCGCACGCCTGTGGGCTGGTCCAGGACATACAGTTCTTCTGAAAAGGGAGGTCACAGTGGTAAACCCAGTGGTAAATACGGCTTCAAACCACCCTCTCTGTTGTCTCCATTCCTCATTTCTCTGATAACTCACCACTTTCTTCTCCTGCTGGCCTTTGAGGTATGGTCAGAACAGTCAATGTTTCTGAGGTCCCTGCCTCCAGAGGTGATGGGGGTGGCAGGTGAGCCAGGGGCCTGAGGACAGGGTTAAGAAAGATGACCAATGTGGTGGCCCCATGGAAGGTAACTTCTAGTGTTTACTCCTGAAAAGTGGGACAGTTGGCAAAGCACCCAGAAGTCAGGGTAAGGGATTGTAAAAACAGAAGAAAGAGGAAGAATGCTCAACATGTGTTGATTATGAATTTTAATTACTGAGTTATCTGTTCGGGCGAGCAGGCTGGGAAAGAAATGTGGGCAGGAAGAGCTCTGTGAACGGTACAGATGATACAGTTCTGTTTTTAGGAAATGCACAATTAGACTGTGTCCACACAACCCAAAGTAAAAGCAGATGTATCCGTCATCAGACTATTTTGATTAATGGGGAAATTTGGAGCTTAAATTATCTGGTTCCGCCAGCTATGTTGATCAAATGAACTGGATCATTACCAGACCTCCGTTTCCCTCAGCAGGGTGGAGACGCAACTTTTTGGGTGAGGGATTTCCAGAGATAGTATTCATCACGTGAAGCAGCAGAATCTCAGTGGGAAGGCAAAAGCACCGCAGAGTAAGTGACAATGACATTCTTACATTCGGACAACCTGTACGAGAGGTCATGGACTTAGTTTACTTCCGAATCGAATAACCAATTCAGCAGGCCCCCAGATACTGCTGTAGAACCCCACTCTTGCTAATCTTGCCAGGAGTGGGCTATCCAATTAGGGAAAAGGTCCTCAGGCTATTGGTCTGTGATGAGAAGACCAAGGAGTGGGCAGAGTACAAGAGATGACAAAAAGCCCTTTGGGACCCAGGATGGACTAGATAGGAGACAAGTGCCATGAAGATGGGCCACTTTTGCCATCTTATCGACTTGACTGAGGTCATCTCTGGTGACAGTCCATGTCGTCGGCCCTGCGAGTTTTCATTGACGCACGTGTTTATTTGAACACACACACACACACACACACACACACACACACATATATATGGGGGGGAGAGAATCAGTGTATCCTCTTGCACACCGGAGTGTGTTTAGATTAGGGTATGCATTTTACTTGAGAGCACTCTCTGAGCAAAGAGGATGAGTTGAGCCATGGAAGATGCTGCTGCACCAGAAATTATCTTTTGAAACAAGGTCCTGTTGGAATATGTATCCTTTAATATTAACCAATGCACTGAATGGTCTGGAATGTCTTTCATTGTGAAATAAGGGAGGCAAATTAAAAACAAAAAAGGAATATCCACACTGGAAATCATTAATGATAATGAGTAGTTAAGAAGTGGCTGTAACTGTGGCAGACTCCAGCCAGCAGGGTCTGCCTGTTGTGACTGAAGGCGAGAACAAATGCACAGGCAACGATTCTGTGGAGGAAAGGGGGACGGCATGGCCACTCTCTCAAGGGGACAGAGTCTCTGTTGGGGAGAGTGCCCTGACCTTTGCCTAGACAGGCTTTTATTGTGTTTCTTGAGTCTCACATTAAAGAAGGATTTATTATCTATTACAGAAAATACTATTGTCTACATTTTAGGTACAATCAAGGAAATGAAAATAATACATGCAGAAGGGAAAGACGGTGAGCTGATTAGCTCTGTCCTTGGGAAAACTCACACGGGCTTTGGAAATTACCTTGAAGAGAGACAATACACATCTACTGTTTCAGACCAGGGTGAGGGAGTTTCAGCAAGAGCAAGCCGTAACAGTCGGTATGCATTTTCCAGGCCTGATTCCCACAGGGAAATCTCGGTTTGAAGGTCTGGCTCCTGCCTACCACCTTGCTTCTGTAGGTTTTCCCTACAAAGCTGAGTCACATTTGCCAGACTGAAACAAACCAGTCCCCTACATGTAACAGCCCAAAGGCCTATCAGTGGATGAGTGGATGGACAGATCATATATGTATGTACCATGGGCTATTAGCCATAAAAAAGCAAGAAGTACTGGTACTTGCTGTATTATAGATGAACTTCAGAAACATGCTAAGGGAAAAAAGCCAGACACAAAAAGTTACATAGTATATGATTCCATCTGTATGAAATATCCAGAACAGGCAAATCCACAGAAGCAGAAAGCAGTTGGTGGTGCCAGGCATTGAAGGGAAGGGAAACGAGGAGGGTCTTCTTCATGGGCATGAGGTTTTCTATCAGAGTGATGACAATGCTGTGAAACTAGATAGAGGTAGTGACTACTCAATGTTATGAACGGACCAAATGCCACTAAATTGTACATTTTAAAGTGACTCATTTCAAGTGAATTTCCCCTAAAAAAAAATAAGCGACTGGAAAGCAAACAGGTTTGAGTCATGCTATCCTACCCTCAGTCTCTCTTCCTGATGAGGAGATTTTAGAGAGCTTAGAGCCATTTCAGAGGTGATTCCTGCAGCCACATGGGGTCAGCACCTTAACGGACTGTTAGAAACCGTCTCCTCCCACCTGGCATTGTGCAGACGAGAAGCGAGGCAGTGGCTCTTTGGAAAGTCAGGGAGATGGCAGGTGGGTATCCAAGCCTCTTGATTCTTACATCAGTGTCTAATACAGGGACTAGCAGTGTGTCCTAAGAGCAGGTGATACAACATTCTGAGATAGCCGCCCAAAGTGGTGTAGAAGTTCCAATAGCTTCTTTTCTGCTATGCTTTGAACCAATGTGGCAATAGTAATAACAGCAATAATAATAATAACAATGAATAATAACATGTTTATTGACCTCTGGTTAGATGTCAGATATTAGGGGGGAAAAAGCACTTTCTATGCCATACATGATTTAATTTGCCCCCAAACCCTATAAAGTCAATGAGGAAACTGGGGTCCAGAAAGGGTAAGTAAATTTCTTCCAGATGTTCCCCTCTGGTGGAGTTGGGGTTGAGACTTTCTATTCCCAGGAGCATAGCGCTCTTGGCTGACACACCAGTGGTTTCTAGACCTTTGGATTCCTCAGACTAATAAAATTCCCAGAAACCAACATAACGTAGTCATATTTTATTTTGCCAAGTATAAACTGAGCAAAACACAAAGGATAAAGGAAACAAACCCTAGTAGTAGTTCTTACCATCATTATACAATCAGATAAAAAATATTTCACACCAAGCAGTAAAGGACTGGATCTCAGAACAGAGTGGTCTTTCAAGGGGATCTGTTTGACTTTATGAAAAAACCTTTGCTCGTTTTGTTGCCCTGGATGATGTCCTAGTGGAGGTTTGGAGTTGCTCTTTGTCGGTGGCTGTTTGAGAGGTCAGCCATGGATGTGGTGCAGTGAGCATTGGTGAGGGACAGCCCCTGTGTACAACTGCCCTCTCTGCCACCATGACCACTTCGTACATGGGACCATTGTCCAAGTGTTGGGGTGGCTGCAGAAAGAGGCTAACAGATACTCACCAGACACATTGTCCACCGAATCATTGAGATCCTTGTCCTCAGCGGATGTCCAGTGGTGCAACACGCCCAGCCCTGGTGAGAAGTGGGCGGAAGAATGGGCGAATCCGGCCTTGACTGGGGAAGAGAGGCAATAACAAAGATTCCCTTCACCTTGAAGCTTAAATTGTGAGTTCAGTTTTGATTACCCTGACACCCTGACTACGCTGCTATGTCCTAGTTACATTTGGAATTTTACTTCCCCTGGCCCAATTGAATTCTTGCCTTCCTGATCCGGGAAAGGAACTCCATTCAAATGTTCTCTTTAAGTGGTATTACTTTTACAAGAACAAGTTATCTTTTTTGGAAAAGAAAATAATATCATCATTTACCAATGTGTATTTACTGTTTAATATAGAAACTACACGCAGTTCTTTAAATAATCGTTGGGGAGCAGTAAATGCTATTTAGTCACCCCCGTGCACAAGGACAGTGGGTAGCATATGAAAATACTTCTGATACTTCTGCTTTTATGAAGAAAGAGAAATCCTTTCTTATGTATCAGTGAAAGTCTCTCCTGGACGTTAGCTTAATATATTTTCATATCAATCTGCATCAGAATGGCACAGCTATTGTCTTGACGATAAAACACCTAGAGTTCAGCTAGGGTCACTTGCTGGATGGGTGGCGGGTACACTGTGAACCATTCGTGCCAGTCCCTGCTTTGTGGTGCCAGCCCCACACTTACCCAGTGAGGAGAAATCTCGTTTCATCAGAGAGCAGGTTTGCCATCTGATTTGTGCCCAGAACATGTAAAAAACATAGCAGATTGCATGCTGCATTGACTATGGAACATACACATGCATTTAAATCACTTAGGTTTTACTTTTTTATGACGCATTGGTGAATTGTATTCCTTTGGCGTTTGTAATTAGAAGGCGAAGCAGATGTAATGGCTTTGTTTAAAGTGATGCGTCCATTAAAATAGCCCACACTACCAATTCATGGTTTCCTTCGGCAAGGAGTCGGTCCAGTGGGATGCTGGGTGGCTGGGTTTTGAGCCATTTTATCCAGGTGATGATGAAAAACATGTACATTTCAGGAAATGTTGATTGATTATGGAAGTCAGAAGTTTTTTTGTGATGAGGCTCAACTATTTTTATAATTTGTTATGTTTCTTTTTTAATATGGAGATGGGACCTCATCAAAGAAATCTCCATTCCTTCACCATCACTTCTGTTGTCAAATTGAGCTGTATAGTCAAACCCGTGTTTCAAAAGAGACCAAGGTTTTTCATTTGAACAGCTGTGGGACAGAAAGACTGCATGTTTAACTGTCGCACACATGGTGATCAAATATATTTGATACTGGCCCTGGCTCTTTGTTTGAACCTAAATAAAATGTGGAGTTTTATTTTATCAATAACAGCTTTCTGGGGACCTGCAGTCATGCTCGATGGAGACAGACTCGACAGGCAGCGCCATAGCCGGCAGACAGTTCTTTAATATATGAGCTCGGCTGACCCAATTTGCCACCCTCCCCAAAGCAAATGGCATTTCTAGCAACCTTTACACCATTTAATCTTGCAACATCAATGCACTTATGATAGAAATTTAACTAAAATTAATCTCTGTAGAACAGATGCATATTAATTTCTTGTACCACTGTAATTAAACACCTCTATCTTTGAGACACTAAGGCTTGTAGACACATCTTCAAGTTCAAAGTTGCCATTGTTTTAAAGGGAAATTTAATATCAGGAATGCTACATGGTTTGTACACAGTTTAAAAAGATAGTATGGTTGTGTACAAATTCAATTTAGGATACAAAATAATTCTTTGTTGATGTAAAATATTCAGAAAAGCTTTGTATGGAAGAAACATTGGGATGGAACATATGACAGTGGTTATGATGTTTAATCTAATAATTTACACTTCGGTAAGCCCCAGGGGTACCAGTATTATGCCCTATAAGGCAGGTGGAGAGGAAATCCTTTTAAACTTCTTTAGTTGGATCCCTGAGATGGTCAGCATTTATTAGTTACATAATTGAACACTAGCAAATGCATTTGAGATGTGCTTTTCTTGGCTTGATGATTTTGTAGGGAAGGAACAAGTTTTCTAGACCCTTGTAGAGTCTCTGGCTCAGTCTTAGAGGTGTGGCTCAGTTGGTTGGGTGTTGTCCCACAAAGCATAAGGTCACCGGTTTGATTCCTGGTCAGGGCACATGCCTGGGTTGCAGGTTCGGTCCTCCATTGGAGCACATGTGAGAGGCAATTGATCAATGTTTCTCTCTCACATCAATGTTTCTCTCCCTCTTTTTCTCCCTTGGCCTCTCTCCAGAAAATAATAACTACTTTTTCAAAGTTGACAAAGACAGATCAACAGGAGAAAATCACAGAAATTTATTAAATATAAGTTTTTCATGACACAGGGCACATCACAAGGAAATGAAGACCAAAGAAACAGGTGGGCCTGTGTATGTCTATGCTAGGTTGGATGAAGAGTGAGTCGTCATGTAGAAATGTGATAGGTTAATGTGATGAGCTCGTGGTAGTCAACTGGGGGAGACTTAAGCAAGGGAATTTGTTAGGGTGGTGTCCTTCTGTCTTCAAAGACAAGGCTGTTCCTTTCTTCCAGGTATAGGGAGGCACCTCTTGCCAGGAGGGTTTTATGAGCTGTTTCAGTGGACGGGGCAGAGGAGTGGGTCAAAGTGACTTTCCTCCTTTTTCTGTCTTCTCAAACTCCTTCAGCTTAAAATATTTATATACCAAGGTGCCATACTTGGGGGTAGTGTGTCCTGAACCCCATCAATTTGTACTGATTGAAATATAGAAGAATGGTTAGCTTTCCATTTCTGCTATAGATTTCAGCTTTCCTTGTTTTATTAGTCATGGCTCTGACTTTCTATTTCTATAATAAATATATTGAATGTATTCTATTGATAGTAACTCTCAAATCTTATTTGGAAAAAGACATAGAGGCACACTCAGATCAATAATTGTGAATTGATTTGATCAAACAAACAAAACTTTTGATTTTTCTTAGCCATTGAGTTTCTATTTGCAAGAGAGAAATAATGATAAATTTTCCTGAACTGCATTATAGGGTCTGTGTTTCCTATAAATCTATATTTTATAAATTCTTTAAATGTTTATTCAAAAGGCTAATTGAGTCATTGTGGGCAAATTTTGATGAATATTGACAGCCAAGATGTTGCAATAGGAATAATAAACTCAATGTATTACATTGATATTCTGTTGGTTAGCAAGAGTTCAGTTAGGGAGCCTGTTCGCGGGATGGCTGTCAGTGTGAGGGAAAGCTATCTGTTTGTGGTTATTTAGATATAATCCTACCTGCAACTTTGCCTTTTAAAGATTATTTCTAAGGCTTTTGTTTGGTTCTTAACTTAGGCCATTTTCCTGTTTAAATTTAATTAGAAAGTGAATTTATTAGAAAGTAAAAAAGATGTTATCACTATAATCTTCAAAATAAAAAGTTAAACTGGATTTAAATCCATATACTGGATTTATAGGTTAATATTAAACTAATTGATATTAATACCTTTATTCTACAATAGCAAAAATTCATAGAAGGCTCAGTAACTTGTAAAGCTTACAACAGCCCATAAATCCTCTTATATAAAATATCATTATCTCTTTCAAGCTCAGGAGTTTGGAGAATGAAAAGAAAGAGTTTAAAGACAGAAAATAAGGAAGCTATCTTTTGGGGGACCTTTTCAGCTCATTTTCTCTATGACCGTTGTCTTCTGGGGGGTCACAGCTGTAATGCACCCCTACAGCCCTCTTTGCAGAATGGGAGAGATTTGCCCCTCTGTCCAAGATCAGATGGGCATTGGATACAGCTGGGCACGTCTACACATAAGCATCCTTCGGCAGCCTTACGCAGAGAAGCAGAGAGAGGAGACCATGAAATGCCCCCAAGAAAGGAGCTTTGTAAGTTTTGCTGTTTATATCAATGTTCCCTCATTGATGGATAAACTCATGGTGAGTCAGTGCCAATAATGCAACCTCCACTGAGTTCCTTGCTTTAAATTCTGCTGTAGCTTAGGAGAAAGAGGTTACATTGGACAGCTTCTAGTACCATATTCTATAAGGCTCTATTGGAATGTTTCTCACCACGTGTTATGAGGACACATGTACTTTCCTTAAAGGACATTTTGAGATGAGGAATAAATAGTAGTTGCTAAATTCTTTGATTTTCGATACTTATATTTAGGTTTTACTATAGCTAAAAGGAAATTGAGATTCCTGGTTCTCCTTCTGGCAACACAAATAAAAGTGGATCTATTATAGTAGCTAAAGTGGGGAATTCTTCCATTTCTTCCACTGAGCATCTGAATCATTTAAAGGACATACTTGGAGGGGATTTCTCCAAGTTCTACAACACCTGCCGAGGCCAAGCAGAGGCTTCCTGACAAGCAGAGACTCTCCTCCTGCCTCCCCAAAGGACAACCACTTGCTTCTCTTTCGGCTCCTGTTTCTGGAACGCCCCCTATGTCCTCTGCCTCAACTTCTCTTCCGTTTTTCCATTATTTCTCTTGATAACTTAATCCCCTCTCCTGGCTTCAGTGGTGATCCAAAAATCTCTACCTCCACCCTTACTTCCAAGACTATAGATGTCCTAAGCATATACAAGCCAATTATTCCAAAAGCTGATCAATTTTATATTTCCAGACAAAGATTGTGCATATATAACGTGTATGCATATCATATAGGATGATATGAATATCATATATATCCTATATAATATATATATCCCAATTTGCATATCTACAGTTCTGCATTTTCAACCACATTTACAATGGTCAGTCCTCGGTAGCTCCATAACTGGCCTGGTCATCACTTTCTTAGACCTGGTTTTTCACTCCGTTCCTATTTCTGTAATTTATCCCATCATCCCATCCTTTCAGACCACAAAACCTGCACCTCCATTTGTCTCTCAGTTCTTCAGTTCTTCATCCTCTCCCTGCCTCCCGTAGCAAAGCTGCCTGCCAGGGCCCAGGGGTCTGACCCGCTCAGTGCCTGAGTTTTCCGAACCTTCTCCCTAACCCCCTTGCTCTGCTCTGCAGCGCTGGGTTGCCCGCATTCTGCCCCGGCTCAGTGGGTCCCTCTTCCAACCAATCATCCTGTGACTTCCAGGTCAATCTAGCTGCAGCTCAGCCGTGGTTTTGCTGCGGTGCCACCGGGGGGGGGTCAGTGGGTTTCCTTTGCATTCACCCCAAAATCCAAACTTGTTCTCTCGCCTCAACCTACACTTCAGCTCATTTCTCCCTTGCTTCCGTGGTAAAGAGCTGACCTCTCTGCTCTTCTACAGCCGTGTCCCTGACACACTCCTCCCACTGTGAAAAACCTCCACCTGCTCTGGCCACGTGTGGCCGCCTGCTCCTCTGAAGGCCATTAGAGAAGCCACCCAGAGAAAGTTCTCCAAGTCTCCCAACCAGGAAGACAGCTCCAGGTCTCCAAATCCACACATCACTCTCTTTTCTTTTACCTACTATGTCAGTTTGGTACCTAAAGTACCAGAGACTGGGTGGCTTAAACAGCAGAAATTTACTTTCTCCCCGTTCTACAGGCTTAGAGGTCAGAGACCAAGTTGTGGCCATGGCTGGTTTCTCCCGAGGCCTCGCTCCTTGGTTTGTAGGCGGTGCTCCTCCTCCTGGGCCCTCACGTGGTCTTCCTTCTGTGTGCGTCTGTGTCCCAATCTCCTCTCCTTAAACAGACATCAGTCGTATTGGGTTGTAGCCCACGCTACTAGCCTCATTTAACTGAATTACCTCTTTAAAGAACAAATATTCAAATACGGTCACATTCTGAGGTACTGGGCATTGGGGCTTCAACATATAAGTATAGGGGGACACAATTCAACCCCTTAACACTTATCTTCACAGCAGCATGCCTCACCTTAGACATTGTGTTCTAGTTTTTCATTTATATGTGTAGACATATAAATTTGCAGCCTTATTGTTAATATGAAGGGCCGGGTCTGCATTTCTTTAGAATGCGTATGTGTGGTAAGGACCATAAACTCTTAACACAGCACCTTCTCACACACGAGAGATTTGTGATACCCTTTTCAAGGTGATAAGGACATAAATTAGAACTTTTTTCAAGGTACATCTGGCATATGAGCAATTAGACTACATTTAGACAAATAGATTTAGATAGGTGTCAATTATTTGGATAGGTCTTGCAAATATAGCTACTAAGAAGTATGAAGAATTTTAGCCAGAATTTTGCACACAATTAACATTGGTTACACTAACTCACTGCTGTGCATTCTGCTAATGGGGTAGGGAGAAACTCCCTAAAGGAAGTAATTTCATTAGTAAATTAAAAACCCAATAATAATAACATTTCTTGAGTCCTGCTTATGTTCCAGAGACTATTTCAAACACTTTAAAATTATTAACACATTTAATAACCACAACTCTGTGAGGTAGAAACTATTGTTATCCCAATTTTGTTTTTAAACAATATCTGTTAAATATGACTTTATCTTTTATTTTTTAAAGACATTTATTTTTTTAAATTTTTTATTTATTCGTTTGAAAAAGAGAGAGAGGAAGGGTAAGATAGAGGGAGGGAGAGAGAGAAAGAAAAACACTGATTTGCTCTTCCTCTTGTTTATGCATTCATTGGCTGATTCTTGTATGTGCCCTGACCAGGGACTGAACCTGCAACATTGGCATGTGGGGACATTGGACATGAAAAAAAGTGAGGTGCAAAGAGCTGAAGTAATGTGCCCAAGGTCACACCAATGCCATTAAGACAGAGCCAGGTTCGGAGCCTGTGCCAGTGTGTTACTTGACTCTGAGCTCTGAGACCCTGTACTACTTCCGCTTGTTGATTCACTCCTCTCGTGATCAACCATAATGTTCTCTGGTGATCACAAAATATGGTTCAAATATCTCTGACAAACAGAAAAATGTTAACTCCCAAGAGTACAGTACAGTTCTAGATCCATTTTAGAACTTTGGAAATATGAACACAACATTAGAAAATGTTAAATGTATTAGCACAGACAGGCGAATTAAGCAGTCCAGGCCACAGAGTGGATTCTTCAGTGTGGATCACCCGGCTAGCAATTCACAAGGATCATCGCCATATGTCACGCTGAAAGTTTTACCGACAGGCAGAGAGTATGAAAAGACTTAATTTAGTCTCATGGCCAATTTCTTGAGTATAGAAACTCAACTCTGGCATAAAATTACAAATTGATACATTGCAGTGGTGGATGGACAATTCCTCATGACTGCTCAGCTATTCGGCAAATACAGGTCAATGACTAAAAAGGCATAGATAATTAAAGATGGGCTAGTGTACATGTAGCTTTTGAGATATCGATCCATTTTAGACCTTGGGCATTTTGAATAAAAACAGTACAGAATTAAGAAAGATAAATTGGTGCATGATATTTCTTCTGACTCTTGCAGATGCCTGTGTTTGTTAGGATAATCCTCCGACTCAAAGTAGCTTAAGAGAAAGGAAACTTTTAGACTCCTGTCCCTGAGATGTTCTAGACAAGCGGAGCGGATAACTTTCCGACTCTGTCTCCTCTGCTTCCCACTCTGCTGGTTGTCATCAGAAAACATCTCACTCATCATCACAGCAGCGAAGATGGCCTCCTAGCTCCACAGACCCTTCTTCTTCGTCATTTTAGGAGGAAGACCCTCTTTCCTCAGTCATACATATCAGCCTCCCCTCTTTGGGGCCCCACACCCTGAGGAGGGCAGGGTGGGGAGATGGAGCCTCGCAATGAAGGGCCCATGGCGGTGGGAGGGAGGGCAGATCCGAGGAAGAATGGTGCAGGTAAGGCACAAAGGAACAGGTGCCTCCTGCAACTGCAGAACTATTTGCATACAAAAATCTACTTACCCTCCTTCTTGGGAAAATCCGCCATCTTTTCTTTTTCTTAAGTCAGAATAGATTGAGGTAGGGAATATAATCCTTTCAAAAGATAGAAAACCCATAAGAGGGTAGAAATTAATAAAACAAAATGAAATCAAGACGAGAAGTCTAGGCAGTACCTGTGACTAATGCAGAGAGTGGCAGATAATAATAACAACGACATGAAGTGTTGGGACCATTCTGGCTTTCCAAGGTGAGTTTCTAAAGAGTGGTAGTGGTACATCAGAACATTTGAAAGTTTTTGGGAAAACAATCTGGATAATGTTTTCTGGCTCCGAATCTTGCTCCTGCTGGTTGCTTATTGGAAAATTTTATTTCTTTCTTTTTCATTACTTGAGTGAGGGATGTAGCCTTTTTGGATTTTTGGTTTGTTCACCTGCCAGATGAGGTAACCCTACTTTTCTCGGGTGGTTGATACAAAGGTTAAAAGTGATGATACACGTAAAAACGCACCAAATAGTAGATTCTCAATAAATGTTTGTTTTCCAGAGTGATGTTTACCCTTAATATAGATGGGTTTGATTCTCCTTTTGCTTAATTACCCATTTTTCCCACTTGACAGTATACAATACAAATGGAAACAATAATAGTTTCATTCAGGTAACACGGAAGAGAAGCAGAATTAATAATAAATCACACTCACCAAATTCCTGGTAATGGAAGAGGCAGGCATATAAAAAATTAATTACACCTTGTTACGTGTCAAAAATCCAGTAGGAAGGAAAGACAGCTGGACACCCACTGAGTCACAGTCATGGCGCGGCAAGCGTTTTGATAAGAGAGAATATTATACGTCACCTTGTCACCATCGTTCTGTCAATCATTGGTGACTGTGACCATATGAGGCCCAGAATCACGCACAGCTGCTCAGCACAGCATCCAACCCAAACGAGAGAGCAAGAGCTTCTGTGCCACCCGTTACTGAAAAAATTCAAAGGAATGTTTTCCTGTAGTATCGGAGAAATGGATTGGATTCTTTACTTTGTAGCTTTGGATTTTGCTTTCAAATTTTAAAGATGACCCAACCTTCCTGTAGTCTTACTTATCAAACATAGGTTCCTGATAGGCTGAAAAATGTTTTTGGATAAATCTGAGAAGTATTTCCTTCTACTTGCAAAATAGTAAACCTCTCTGAAGAGGCTGTGAAAGAATAATGAAGGAAGAATGTTCAATAGCATTTGTTTTTTTTGTAGCTGCTGCTCCTCTGGGCTCACCCATCGAGATTAAATGACAAGCTTGGGATTTTCATCAGAAGAAATCCCTGGAAGTTTGATGAAAAAGAGAGAAAAAAGCCCTGAATTAATTTACACAGCCTACCATATGAGCATAATTTTCTTTGGATGCAATTTATTGTTGGCAAAATTTAGAAAAAAAATTGCACGTACCATTTTAATCTGAGGTCCTTCTCAAGACATGTATGTGGTGGTGTGGTTCACTCTTTGTGGGAACTTTTCAGGTTTTGCCGTTTGGCCTGCTTTCAAAATATTCAAATATATTTGGCTTTTGTAACTTTGCTAATTAAACCTTCTAAAACAGATGGAATTATAGAAATCACAGGGTTTAAAATATCATTTTAATTGGTTTACGATCTACGTGACACATAGTGCCATTCATACTGTAAAAAATACATACGAGCTGCTGGGAAGAGAGAGCACGTTAATTAATTTCCCTTTAACTCTTTCAGTTAAATCTTGTCTTTCCGTTAGCCTGGCCCCAGGGAAGTCTGGTCAACCCCAACAGTGAAGACACAGGTTGTAACCTGCAACCGTACTGGGGAGTCTCTTTTAGGATGACTTAGGGGCGAGGAGCAGCCGAATCTGCCTTCTTTCCAAAGAAAATGAATGACCTCTAGAGAGGCCCTTCAGCGTGCGGTTGGCAGTCCCCTGGCGTGACACATGCGTAAGTCTTTCTTCTTTTCACGTGATTGCCTGAGGTGGGCAGGCAACTGTATTCCTGTGATTTCCTGGAATGGTCTGCAGTTCAAATATTCTGTTTTACTACTCCACTAGGAACACTTGCATTTATAAGACCATGTGGACACATTTTTGAGTTGAAATCACCATGCACAGATTTTGGGGAGGTTTGAGTCGGGTGCTTCACGTGTGTCTCTAGGCCTGAAGACCAAGAATCTGGTGGAAAGCTCACCCAGAGCCACAAAGATTCTAATTTTGAGGACTGCAATGAAGGCCTCAGTTAAATAAACCTGCTTTACCCAGCAAAATAACATGCAGTTTTAAAAAATACTACCCTACAGTTTTTCTTGGGGGGGGGGTGCGGGGGGGCGGGGCGGTGGCGGCACTGGTATGGGCTAACAAAGTTAAATGACTGTTTCTTTTGAATATCTCGATTTGCCATTTAGATGTGATTTTAAACACACTATGCCCCTTTGTTGCCATGGTAACAGATTTGGGTCCTCACGGGTGACAGAAAAGTCGCACAGTACTGGTTCCTGTTTGAACACGCATGTTCTCTGGGTCGCGCTTGCCCCGCAGCGCCAGGACCGAGGAGGCTGGAGTCAGCGCACTTGCCACCACAAGGTAAACGCAGGTATCGAATGGCAGTGACAGCTGGGGGATGCGCCCACAGCAGGGACACAGTCCCTCGTGCAGTCGCTGTGGAGAGCCAGTCGGATCCTGGCTTTAACGAGCCCAGAAAGAGCCCTTCTCCTCCCCACCAGTGTGACATTTTGCAGACATTTTACATATCGAGGAAATATTTAATTGAAACGTGCTTCTGAGAATGCCTACAGAGCTGGCTCCAGGCATCTTCCAACGTTGCAGGGGTCAACAAAAAGAACCAATAGACTGTTTTTAAAACTTGAAAATATTAAAACAATGAAAGGTTGGGGGGAAAGAAAGTGGACAAAAAGTAATGTTAAATAGCATGGAGCATGACTAATGGCGCTAGCATGTTAAAATCATTGGGAAAATGTCCTTGGAAGACAAATGAATTTTCAGCAGAATAATTAACTTAATTAACAAATTTGCATGCATATTCATCAGGCTATTGAAGTCTTTCCAGCCCAGCTTGATGAGCGTTGGTGTAATAATTGTCTCATTTACATTCTGCAATCTACTACAATTTAGGGCATGCAAAAAAAGCCCACCTCTTCCCTTTGACTTTCTCGAGGACCCACATACTCCTGCTAGCAGGGCCATCACCCACTCTGGCCTTAAGATCAGCCTTTTGAGAGAACCCCCAGAGGGAGCTGACTGTGGCTTCCTCCTCCCCCAGCCACCTCTTCTTTCTTCTTCTTTTTTTTTTTTCCTCTTGGCCCAGGTTCTCTGATTTTGCCTCTGCTTGCTCTCCTGGGTACGTCTTGGCACCAGTTCTGACTTCAAATCTCCTGGGTCGCCAGACTGCATCATGTAAAAATTGCCATTTCCCTCTATCTCTGCAGGGCAATCTTTAAAGGCAGTAAGGTGTGACGCTCCAGACTGGCAGCTTGGCAAGCCCCGACCCGTGGATACCAGCACACGGGAGTCTGGCCGGCACACCCTGACAGCACTCAGCGCTGGGAACAAAAGGAGTAGGGGGGGGAAGCACAAATGTATTTTTACATATTGTAGGCATATGGCCACGAGACCAGCAGAAATATATTTAATTACCAATTGCGCACATTGAGGAGAAAAACACTTGGAAGGGAAAAAAAATCTGTGTACACAGCAATATTATTCTACTTTAACTTTTCACCTCATTTTTTTTAATTGAAGATGAAAAGGATGAGAATTAGAATCACAAAAGGTTATCCGCTGGAATCCTATCGAAGGTGATGTGGGTTTTTTGACACGCCTTCCTCAATAGCATAACATTATAACAAGAAATATACAAGTTTTAACTATGAAATAATTTTACTGTGATATTTTGGGGGAGTCCAAGGGAACCTAACATGAAATATACCAGTTAGCCACTCTTACTGATATTATTGTATACTTCTGATATTATATGTTAGTTTAGGCTTTAATAATGAAAAATAATTCTTGAATAACTATAATCTCATTCTTCCCTATGAAACTGGAACTGTTCAACCAACATTTATTGCCTGTTTTCTGTCTCTCAGGCACTGTCCCAGCCAATGGAGGGACAAGGATGAATCTGGTGTCATCCTGAACTCAAGAAGCTCATACACTGATGGGAGACAGAAACCCATATGTGTAATTTTAATACTAAATTACTAAGTACACTGAAATTATAACTGAACTAAAAAGTACACAGTACACATAACAAAATATGTGTTATGTGATGAGGGAGGTGTATTGATCCAGGGGTCATAAGGATGGACTCAGTTCAGCTTGGGGGTCAGTCACCCCAGGAGGACCAGGGAGGTAACTTCTTTGTGAAGGAATTCATGAAAAGGAGTTTTTGGTCTGAACAAGGGTGTAGGTAAGAGGACCCAGAAGTGTCCCCCAGTCCTGTTGATTCTGCTTTATCAATCATAAACCTGTTGGAAATTGTATTAGTTAATGTGTTAGTACTGCCCGCTCCTCTAATCTCCAGCAGCTGGGGAGGGTGGGCTGGACCAGACCTGCATCGGTGCCACACACACACCTTTGGGTCATCTGGTCACCAGGGAGCTGCTGGCTGTAGCTAGAGCTTACACCACATCCCATGAGGGGCTTTGCCAGCAGGGAAGGCCCCCTCAAGAAGTGCTGGCAGGTGCGGAGGCAACACCTGGGCACTGAGGTAGGTTGCAGAACATGGCTGCATGACCAAGTTGGTGGCCGTGGACTCTAGGAAGTGGAATCCTAAGAATCAGGACAGATAAACCTGTTCCAACAAACTAGCGTCCCAGCCCTGATTGATAATTCCTGGCAGGCGCATCCCTTGGGTGGACATCTCAGAGAACTGTGTGGGCAGCTCTTTTCTCTTTTCTTCCTGATCTATGAGAAGTTTATTGGAAGGACAGACATAGAGATGTTTCCAACCGTGGGGATGATATTGTGATGATAATCACCAGAAGCTGGTCTCATGCTTACAGGAGCAAGTTTGGCTTATTTGGGGCTTGACCCAGGAGAGGCCAACAATTGCAGAAAAGGCCAAGGTTTTTGCATGGGCTCAAATGGATCCGATTTCTTGCATTTGTGTTTTGCTGACTCAGTGAATTCAAGTGTGCTTGTGTAGGAGCTTGCTGGCAATTCCCTTCTGTAGCCCAAATTTAAGGTACTTACCTGGAAAACAAAAAGACTACATCAGAAGACTTCTAAGGTCCTTCCTTTATTCACTCCATCTACCTGTTCATTTGTTTATTCATCATATCTATGAGGGACCCAGTCTGCGTCAGGTATGGGGCCACCTGCTGGAGATACAATGGTGAGTGAAATAGAGGCAGACAGTCCCTGCCTTTCCCAGGCTTCCAGTCTGGCAGTGGAGAGAGGTGATTGGCAAAGCAAAAACAGCTAAGTCTGTGAGGGGAGTACAAAAGATTGGGGGAGCACATGGAAGGAACACCAAACCTGATTCACCAGGAACCTTTATGGGAGAAAATTATCGCTGACATTGGATATTTTTAGCTCTAAAAGAGTGCAGGGAGGTCAACTGAGGGCTCACCGTCTACTGAGGGCTCACACTGTGACCAACACTTGAGTGACTAGTCTAAAGGAACTGTATGTTCCTTTAGGAACAAACTGTATGTTCCTAATTGCTTTGCTTCACTGCCACGATTACAATTATTATCTCAGAGGCCCCAGGACTGGTCACAGACACACAGGGGACCAGACGGTAGTTTGGCTGCTTTAGTGGCCATGTGGGGTTTGGGGCTTCGGCTCCTCGACCAGCAGAGAAAACCCGATTCGGACTATGAGCTAGCAGAGGGAGATAGCAGAGGGAGCTAGTTCTCGTACCTGCATGATGAAGACGTTGTCTGCTCTCTGAGGAATGCAGCCCAAACCACTTTCCCATTGCATGAGTCAGTCCACACTACTGTTTTCCGATTTGGTTAAAGCATGAAAGATTGGCTCTCATGAGCCTTAAGGGGAAGTGATTGGGTTCTGTAGACACTATGTGGTGATTTTCAAAAGTTTGTAAAGTAAGGGAGATACTTACTATCACAGGTTTAGAACAGGTCTTGATGAAACAGACACCTTCTTTTAAATTTATACGATTTGCAATACCAAATATATGTGTGTGTGTGTGTGTGTGTGTGTGTGTGTGTGTGTATAGTCCATCTTCCAGAAACTTATGGAATACTTTAAAGGAAAAGTAATTTTTTAAAAATTAAGAATCAAAAGAATTTTTAAAATGAAGTTCAATCGGAATAGAAATAGGTATCAAATTTATTTCTGGGCTTCCTTGAAACCAAAGCAAAAAGGGAAACATGAAAAATTGTGTAATTTTTATTACCAAAAAGATGGAAGCATATTGTCAGGAAGAAAAAGCATTTGCTAATACACAAATTCTGAAAGGTAGAGTTGGTTTTTGAAAGAAGCAAGGAATAGTTTAAGGCGTTTGCAGTGTAGTGGATTGTAGTCCAATTCAAGAACTGTAACGAAATACCTTCTTTGTTTTAATCCTAGACTGGAGGAAGCCTTCCCATCAGGACACCGGACTCCAGGCCCTGATGCACAGGTCCAGGTTCAGCATGTGGTACTAATTCAACTATTCGGTTATATATTCAGGTGGCAAACCTTTGCTAACTACCTGACCTGGGTCATTCATGTTTCTAGGGCTGGAACTGAATGATCACAAAGAAAAAAAATCCCTGCTCACAGTCCAAATCAAAATGATTCTAGCACATTAATATAAAATTTTACAGTTTTAATTGTTACAATGGTATGTGATGGATGAATTATAGGTCCATCAACTTACACAATGCTTTATGGTTTACAAAGTGTTTTCATACATCATTACAACCCAAGTATCCTTGTGGAAGAATTGGGTGATTCCAGGTAGAACCTAGTGGTCGGATTTGGCCTGATGTTCCTGGTTACAGAGTGCTGCTATATTATGAAAATATTTTTGTGCTTATATTTTTTCATTGCAAGGATATGTGTGAGGGCCCATTTCAGAACTTAGTAGGAACATCATCTGGTTAATGCACAAGAGACCTTAACATACCTTGAAAAAGGCTTGAACGTTATGCTCGGTGACACTTGGTTTAATGAACATCTTCATTTTCTTCACATCCCATGATGTGTTGCAGGACTTCTGGCAAATCATGAGGTCCTTGTGCTAGGCAGAGCTAGGAAAATCAATAACTGTTAAGTGGTACCCAGTTGTATGTATCTTTAGGCAATAATGGCTGCTCATATGGTCCACTCCGGTGCTCAGCCCCTTTGTTCTCCTGCCTGGGCATGCCTATTGTGCACAGTGGGTGAAGAGTTCTGCTTTTCTAGTTAATTAACCCACATGCTAATGATACTGCACCATCTTTGGCTGATTCAGAGCTCCCTCCAGCTGTCTGCCTATAGGACGAAAATGGCTGCCCAAGTTCACCAGGCAGGCAGGCAGTGTGCTGGTAGGGTGGCCATCTCAGCCCAGTTTGTCCAGAATTGTCTTGGTTTTAGCACTGGAAGTGCCAAGCCCTGGTAACCCCCTCAGTACTAGGCAAATGAGACCAGGATCTGTCGCCCCAAATGCAGAGAACCATCTGTATGACTGAAAGCCACAAGTGAACATCTCCATCACTGAGTAAAATGCAAGGAACAGAGGAGACGTTGGGCAGTTAGTTTGGATTCCACCGGAAGCAGGCCCTGAGTCAAGGATTCCGTGACAAGTAGTCTCCTGGGAGGTCATCCCAGGAAATGGTGGCGGGAGAGTAGGGAAATGAGACAGGCAAGCAAGATGGAGCCTAATCCTACCGGGAAGCACTGGGAAGTGGTGCAGCACACCTGCCCCAGGGCCACGCCACCCAAGGGTAAGAGGAGTTGGAGGGAAGTGTGTCATTGGTTGGAATCTGTTTCTAGTGGTGGGGGGAGGGACTTAGCTTGGTCTGCTGAGCCTGCGGGCAGAGTGGACCCCAGCAGTCAGAGGAAGCCCTCTTACAAATAGACGCAGGGGAGGCCCTGCCACGGTCACTAAAGGGGCAGGGGCTGAAGGGGTGTGGGGCCATGACATTGCTGCTGCACTGGGCCCATGCTGCTAGCCAGGTCACTGCGCTCCACAGCATTGGCCAGCTCTCTTCCCAGTGGGGGCCCAGGCTCTGACATGGATGCTTGTTTGGTAGTGGGGGAGAGAAAATGGGCTGGACATTGGGGAAATTAAGGGTGGGGTGTATGGGCAGGTAATGGTAATGGAAAAATACAATAAAGATTGAGTAAAAAAAAAATACACAGGGAGGTGGTAATTGCTATGGTGAAGTAGAAAGGAGACCGGGGTAAAGGGACTTGGGGGTGAGGGGGCTGTTGAGGCAAGGCAGAGGTGGCAGTTCTGAATAGGGCAGCCGGAGCCCGTGAGACAAGTGACACTTCCGTTCAGTTTGTGGGGAGGTCAGGACAAACAGAAAGCAAGTGTAAAATTGGAAAACTTACTACTGATGAGAAAGGCAAATTTAAACCATGCAACAAATGTTCCACTTATTAAGTTGGCATCAACTTTTAAAAATACAAGTTCAGAGATAGGATAAGGAGAAGTCACAGTAGGGAAAGTATGAACTTCTGTAATTGTTCTTGAAGACAATAAGGTCATATGGAATAAGGAGCCCTAAGAATGTTTAAACACGATCATTCCACATCCATGAATGCATGGTAAGACAGTAATCAGAAATGCTAACAAAATTCATGTAAAATTATTTCATTGTGATTTTAAAATTTGGAAATAGCATACATTTTCTCTAATGGGAACACATTAGAAATTATTATGGTATATTCAATTAATGTAATGTTATGCAATCTTTAAAAATGATGAAATCATTTTTTGAAGAAGAAGATTTAATGATTTGGGAAAGTGCTTATGCATAGAAAATGTTCCAAAAGAAATATACCAAATGTTAGCAGTAGTTATAAACCTCGGGTTGTGGGATTATAGATGCTTGAAAATAACTTCTTTTGATAATTATGTATAATGCATTATAATATTCATGCATAATACATAAATATTATAAAATACATTATTAAAATGAAAATTATCCAAAGTAAAGAGAAAATAAAAATAGCTTTGGCTACTTTCTCCTAATTCTGTTCATTACTTTACTTTCTTCAACCAGGCCAGTGATCCACTTTTCTCTTTCTTCCTCCCTTTCCCCCCCTCTCCCTGTTTACCCTATTCCACCCTCTCCTGGTTCTCCTGATGTTCATGAGTCCAGCGGTGTTCACATATTTTATTCACTGCAGATGGCATCCCAGAAAGGCATCTGTAATCGCACTCTTTCTTCTCATCCTCCCCAGCGCTCTGTGTGGAAACTAACTTTCCTATTTTTGTTGTCTGGATGGGCGAAGAGTAATGCTTTGATCTGAATTGCATTTCTGTGATTCAGTGAGCTCGCACTTCTTTTCCTGCTCCTTTTAGTCATCGGGGCTTCCCCTTCTGTGAACTCTGTTTACAGATCTTTTGTCCACTTTTTTGTTATTTGTTTATTTGCTTGTTCATTAGTCCTTTCATGTAGTCATCTGTTTCTTTGTCCTTTCTGATCTGGAGGCATCCTTGCTGTTCTGGAGGGCAATCACTTGGCAGGTTAAGCAATTCCAGCATCTTCTCTCAACCTATGCCCTTCCAGTGACCTTTGCCATGGTATCCCTTATAGAAATAATCCTGACATTTTGATCCCTCCAATTTTTAATCGACTTACCACTATTGTCAAGTTAGGTCTTTGAATTTCTGTGTCCATCTCTCCCCATTTCCATTTTCGTCTTTTCCCTCTTTATTCTATAATGAATTATCAAGTTTGTCTTCCATATTACTTATGCATTATGTCAATGCCTATTCTGCAATTTCTGCCTTAAGTATGGGCTTAATTCTGCTTTTTTGAAGTCTTTAGTTCCCTGTAGCATTTCTTCCTTCACAAAACCTTCCATTTTTCTCATGTAATTGCTTATAGGTTTGTTTTCTCACTAACCTTCTTTTTTTCCCATTTCATCTCACATCTATTAAAATACAAACAACTCAAGATTTTTTATTTTGCTTCCTTGAGCAAAATGTCTGGAAGGTATCCCTTTCCTGGGTCTTCCAGAAGGTGTCACCTTTTCCTAGAGCCCCCCGCAACCCCACTTCCCAAGCCGAAGCATCCTCACACAGGAAGCTGGCGGGAGGGGATGGCAGCCCCTGTGCTCCGACCACTTCTGTAGAGGCTGAATCTCTTTCCTGGAGTCACAGATGGTAGGTAGGTTGGTGAGCCCAGCGCCTCACACATTTCCTGTCTTGTTCTGCTCCCTCAGACAGAAATGGGACCCACTCCTACGTCCAGCGCCGGCTCTCCAGCACATGGAACAGATGGACTGCATGGGAAACGATAGCCCTGGTTTTTGCTGCTTCTATTTCCATCTTCTCCCAGGCCCCTCATATTTTATTTGTGGACACTACTATGCCGGTAGCCCACAACCTAAGTTCTGCCCAGGTGTTTCCAAGGAGTTGCTGTCTCTGGACGGAGACAGGGGTGAGGTGGGGGAGGGTGAAATGAGACATTACCATCTGGCTGTCCTAAAAAAATAACACGAGCTCAGTGCAGGGCCAGCCAGCTAGAGTTCTGGTAGGCAAAGCTCATGTGTCTCTCAGCTGAGTGGTACACAGTGGAGAGGAAGCCAAGGATTTTTCTCCTCTGTGCAGGTGAATAGGTGGGGTTTTTTTTTCCTTTACAAGCAATGCACATGGTGCCTTGTGGCCTGGTGCTTATGAGTCTGGTTATTGTGGCATTAAAGTCACGTTCTCCTTGATTTGGGAAATAAGCTCATTTTTCTAGTTTTCACTGGTGCTCTGAACATATATATTTGTATGTGTTCAGGGATGTTCAGATGAAGCATTGAAAAAGGCCCCACATCACTTAAAGCTGGTCCATGTGTTTAAGAAGCCACACTTGAACTTCTTATCCCAGAGGGGCAGTGACCCCCACATACAAAGTGCTTCAAGGGGCCCCTGTGGGCAGGACCAGGCCACTTCTCGAAGAGTTACAGGCTTGAAGCTGCTCCGGGTATCTGAGCAAGCAATTCTCAAAGGGAACAACTTCCCTGGGAGATTCTGAAGCTTGGGGTTTTCCACCATACAAAAGTTTTAATATGGCTTCTCCTAAAAGTATGACCTTTACAGAAGTTGCATCTTCAGGAATCCATTCTAGCAGATGAAAGTCCAGAAATGAATAAAGTAGCCTGGTTCTGTGTATATCAAGTGAAAGAAGGCAGCAAAGAATGACATAAATGAGATGAATCACAAGTGGTGTGTGCTATGTGGCTTAACACATTGTTCAGTGGTGGTCTTAGTTGGTATTATTGCTCTTTCTTTGTTTCAAACCCAAAGGCCAAAGAGAAGCAATATTGTGTTTCTTTGTGATAAGTAGTCGTTATTTCAGCCCAAGGACCACACCAGCTGTACCTAGTTTGTTAAATAAAATAGAATATGCCCAATTGTTTTTGAGTTTCAGATGCACATAAATAACTTTTTAGTGTGAGCATGTCCTAAGTATACAGAACATTTTTCATGGCACCTTGAATGTATAAAAGGGTAGAAGCCGAGGAGGCCAGGGGGTAGGACGTTGGAAACATTGGCTGTACTTCGGTGTGGTTCCCACTATCTCCTACCCCTGTGTGGGAGAGGAGGGTGTGTTTTCTTCTACACCTGCCTCCTAAGGCCCAGAGAATTTGCGGCTTGGACATAGAGGGAGCTGGTGGTGTGATGTGCTTGTGAAGACTCAAGGCAAAGATGGGCGGGAGCCATCTGTGGAGCAGCCAGCCCAGGGGAGGGTGTACTGAAAGCAAACAGGAGCAAGGGGCGTATTTCTGGTAGATCAGACATGGGGCTCTTTGCAGGCACCAGGCCTGCAGGTTATTTGAAAATGAACTCCACTCAAGAGGGCTTCCTTCCAGGTGGAGAGACGGGCAAAAATTGACCCGCCAACTGTAGGCACTGAGGAAGTTGCTGTATACTGTGCCACCTGGGGTGGAGACTGAGGTTCCCAGAGAAGAACTTTCTGTGGGAACACCCCAGAGGAAGAACCATATAAAGGCCAGGGAGCACCAGTGGAGAACATGCATGTACACATTCATTCATTCACTCATTCATTCCTCATCAAAGGTTTGTGCCATGCGCTGTACACACTGTTCTCAGTGTTTAGGACACATGAGGACCCAGCAGACACAGATACTTGCTCTTAAGGAGCACAGGGGTGGCGGACAGTTTTGCAGAAGGTTGCACTACCTTATATGCTATGTCAAGTAGGCATCTGTCCATGTCACTTAAAATTGCCAGGAATAAATAAATGCACATTAGCCACATCATATGTCATTCCTAAATACCTTCTAAATGGGCCAAAAGAGAGGATAGTGGTAGTCGATGGAAAAATTTCCTGGTCAGAGCTGTCATGATTGCAGAGAAAGCTAACAAAGTGTCTAAAAAATAAGCCAGGCAAAATGTTGACGTCAGTGTCCCCCTCTTCTGTTCTGCCTACCTGGCTCCTGGCCAAGGTAGCATCGGGAGGGAAAAGTGGACAACGGAAGAGGCTGAAAGGAAAGGCCATTTGCTAGTGGAAGCAGATGAGAACTAACAGAGGGCAGAAAGAATCCTCCAGAAGCGAGGAAGGTGGTCATGAAAACACCCAACTTTCCTAAAGGCAACTTTGCATGGAAATTTAAAAAGAGATTTAACAGGGGAAAGCATATAAAGCATTTAAATAGTTTTTCAATATTTTAGTTTGTCAAAATTGTGTTCCCCTGAATACAATTCTGTGACAAGGCTGACTTCAAAGTCAGGGAGCCTACTCAGCCCACGCGGGCTGCCCAAGGTCATGTTCACAGCAGTGTGGTCACCAGAGGATTTGTAAATAAAACATGGTCTATAACCACCAATACTAGTGGGCTAAGTTTACATGTAGCAAATGGATAGATTTCAAAATATGGGGTGAAATAACAGTGGAAAATGATTCGGAGCATAACATCAGGAATATAATTAAGCACACACACACACCCCAACTACTTTATTTTTCACACTACATGATGTCTACACAAACGTATTGAATGTCGATACAAAGGCTAAAGTATACACTAGAGTGGCTGGCAAGGAGAGGATGGGATTCAGAGAGGAAGCGGGGAAGGAACAGCATTGAACTGCCCCTGATCTTGTTCCCCGCCCCCCCCACCCCCCCACCCCCAGCAGGCGTCATCGACCGTGTCATCAGGTATGGCACTGCGCATGCGCCTCTGAGCTCCCGTACAAGGTAACTTGAGGCTGCCTGTTCTTCATATGAATGAACCTGGAGCCTAGCGTCCCCGTCTGCACTCCCACGGATCAATGAAAGGTCCCGGGGTTGCCAGTGCAGTTCTCTGGGAGCAGCAGAGTGAGCCTACGAACGTGGTCACAAGGGAAGAGGGGAGCCCTACACTCTGATATTTAAAGTGACTCTTTTCCTGAGGATCAAAGAGGGGCTGCAGAGCAGGTCAGAGGGGCTCTGGAAGGCACTGCCAGACCCTAGGTGCCAGCAACTGACAAAAATTTTCGGTTTCTCCTGGCCATCGTCCTAAGTCCAGTTTGCAGCTTCCCAACAATGGGCTACAGCTGGGAGCAGCACAAGGCTGTAGGTATTATGGCAAACCCGGGTTACCGTCTGGTCCAGGCCACGAGTGACCAGGACTCGGGAGCAGCCTTTCCTGTGGGGCAGACCATCAGGCCTCTCCTGCAGGTGAGTGTGGGGTTTGAACCCTTTCTCCTATTTTTTGTCCTCTTGATAACTTACCGAGAGTGGTGATAATTAGCTGAAGGAGAGACCTTCCTCTTACCCTTTCAGATTCAAACTGGGGAAGTGTTTTGCCGATTTTTTAGCAAGCCGGCATATGATGAGCTTTCTTGCCAGCTCGTGCTTGCACTTAATCCTACCAACTTCTACATGGGGAACCTAGACAGAAACAGAAACTGTTGGTCCACCACTGGAAAAGCAAATTGTTTGCAATGAAATACTGTGTGGCTTATATAATAGAAAGTATTTTACCATGTATTTTAAATCGGCTTGCATTCTCAGGCAGGAGAAAAAGTGCAGTTTGATTATTTCAGTACAGAATTCATTCTGTGTTCCAAATGCAGTGTATTTTCTTATTTCAATCTAGACTTTGGACATATTCATTCATTAAAAAATAGGTACTAAGCACTTATCATGTGTCAGGACCTAATGTTTGAAGAGCCCTGGGCTTGGTTCCTGCCTTGGTGAACTTACCTATAGTTTGCATGGAGACCATTATGATACATTAGGACAATTGCTATGCGTGGTGGTCTGTACAGCAAAAAAAAACATTTCTTGGTGAATCAAGGAAAACTTTAGGGAGAAGAACTCTTCAGCCAAGTCCTGAGGGGCAGTTGGACAAGAGACAGGGGCTGGGAAGGATGTAGAAGGTGCAGACAGATGGAATGACTATCTCTGCGGCGTCGAGCACAGAAGGAGTGAAAACGGGGCATGGGGTTCCCCTCTCTGGCTCTCAGCACAGCCTTCAGCAATCTCTTCGGTGTCTGAAGAAGTTTGGTGGAGGGATCTTTACAGATCGTCAATTCCAGCAGACCTGGTAAAGTTATTTGTTTTAGAAAGAAGTGTCACTTTGAGAACCAGCATGCATTGCAAAAACTCCAACTACTGTACCCTTATTATGGACCACTTGTGTGGACATGGCAATAGTTTTATTGTTGACATTGATCGGCCAAGCTGACTACATCAAAACAAACTTCTTCACTAAAAAAAAATTAGTAATAAATGATAAAACTAGCTTCAGTTCCCCCCACGCCCTGCAGGTCAAAAACCAGTTTAGGTTGGAAAAGCCATGAATTTCTGTAGTTCCAGAAAAATCTCACAGTGAACACTGACTCACAGTCTATTGTGTAGAAATACCATTTTCTTCAAATATTGCAAATGATCATGCAAGATAAGAAAGTTTAAAGTTGGCCTCGTGGATCCTAGTGTCTTACATGAAACTAAAAACTGATTTTTTTCTTTGTTTAAAATCAGAGTACTAGTCAACTCTGTTTTGTAGCCAGTGAGAGACAGAGAGTCTTGTTCTCTGGTTTGGACCTGCCTGCAGTGAGTCCCTGGAATGGAATATCAGGCCACTTGCTGTTCAGTGCTATTATCCCTTTGGTTTTAAATATGTGTCAGATGTTATTTCTAATTGCGATTAAGATAAATTTCTCACAGATACCAAAAGGGTACAGACATGAATAACATTTGAAAATTTTAAAATGTGCATTTTTTTTTACTCTTCCTTATGTCAGAGCGATGAGCCCTTTGGCACTTGGCAAATGTTGCCCGCAGGAGCCACCTGTGCGAAGAGGACGACAGTGAGCAGATCCAGTGTGGACTTCCGCTCCCAAATTCATCAGGGAAGCTCAGGGCCAAGGTTGTCTAGCTCAAGCACAGAGCAAGATTTGACAATTATCTGGCTTTTTTTCCCCCCCTGGTGGTCAGGAAGTCCAGGTGAACATTTCAAACAAAACATATGCGGTGACACTTCTCTGTGATTGCAAGAGTCCTGTATCCACCAAGCCATGGCCTTACAAAAAGTGCCCTAAGGTAAAGACCAGATGTTGGCCCAGCAACACACAAGGGGCTTAAAAACATGGCACTGGGTAGAGAAAGTAAGAAAGCGGATGGGATTTATGCCCATTACAAATAGGGACTAAGAGGAGCTTGAAGGTGTGAAATCCTCTTGTTGTTGACACTTGGTTCTTGGTAAGGGAAAGGTCAAGGTATCTAATAGGCAGTGAGAAGTTGGGGACTGCAGTATGAATGCTCTCTGCCCTTGAAAACAGTTCAGGTTTCTAGGAAGCAAAGACCCCCAAAAGGGCTAGGGCCCAAGACCCTGGTGGCAGCAGAAGTGACTGTTTAAAAAGGAAAATAAAAGGGAAGCCATCTTCATAACAAACAAGGCTTTTCAAGACTTAGGCTTAGAGCTGAGACATCAGTTTGTCGTTGTACTTGTCAAAGCAAGTCGCTAGGTCAGCTTAATTTCAAGGGATGAGACTATCTACTAATGTCAGGAGTTTCAAAGTATAGTGACCATTTTTATATCACCCAGAGTCATCATTAATTGATTTTGGCTGTTTTTGAATTTTATAGAAATGAAATTGTACATTATATACTAATTTTGGGTCCGCTATTTTCTTCATTCAACATTTTGTCTATTGTGTACAACATCAGTCTTCTCTTCTCTAATTGTGGAGTTTTTTTCTTTGAAGAATGTTCTAGAGTTTATCCATTCTGCTATTGGTGGACGTTGGGTTTATTACCTATTTTGGCTACTGTGAGTAGCACCAATGTAACATTTTGGCCCATGCCTTTTGATGAACACATACACGCTTATGTAGTACAGGAGCCCCAAACTGCGGAGCTGCTTAAGTGTTCGTGATATTCCAGAAAATCCGCCTGGTGGACTGGCAGACGCGGCCAGGCCGTTTGTGGCTCACATCACGGGGGAGTGCACGGAGGATGGTGGGTCGGTGCAGAGAGACCACACCGCCTCCAGTCGGAGGCTCGTTATAAAGGGGCTCCAGACAAAGGGGGGCACACGTGATTCAAAACTACATCACCCCCGTGTGTACGTGCAGAAAGAAAGGTCAAGGAGCAGTCCCAGGACAAGAGCCGTTTCCAATGGGGATAAGAAGGGGGTTATAATCCATTTCCAAAACAATATCCATTCCTTTTGGCCAGGGGCCCTCTGACCAGCCCTCAGTCAAGAGGGCAGGGGTGTGGGAATGGCCATGTCCATTGACCTTACAACATATCTGTTGGGTTTAAAATCTAGAAATGAAATGTGTAGGTCATAGGGTATGCATATATATATTCAACTTTAGCAAATAGGTACTGCCAGATTGTTTTCCAATATTGTCGGTGATACCTTATTGATTAGTGTCTTTAATTTGAGACATTATAAAAGTGTGTACTTATAGCTCATTGTGTAATTTGCATTTCCTTGATAAATAATGATGTACAATTAATTTCATATGTTTATTGGCTGTTTAGATATCCTCTATTCAAGACTTTTGCTGATTTTTCTATTCAGTTATCTGTGCTTTAAAAATTTATTTGTGAGTTTTATAGATACCATTTGACATGAGTCCTTTGACAGCTGTATGTATTGAAAATGCTCTCTCCCAATCTGTTGCTTACCTTTTCAGTCTCTTACTGATGCTTTTTATGGTCAGAAGTTGTAATGCTTTAAGTGCTCCAATTTGCCAATCTTCTCCACGATGATTAGAGTTTCTTGTGTTCACTTGAAGAAATTTTTGTCTACCTCAGGATATTTTTATGGTATTTTCTTAAAAGTTTTATTGTTTTTTTACCTTTCACATTTAGATCCAGAATCCTCCTTTGGTTTTTTTTTTTTTTAAATATGGGATGAGGTAGGACCAAAGTTTCCTTTTTCAGTCTGCCTATCCAATTCACACAGCATCATTAATGAAGAAGCCCGCCCTTCTAATTAACATTGCACCACAGGTTCACCTTCGTCGGGCAGTGAGTGTTCGCTGGAGGTTGCACACGTTTCTGCATTCTCTCTTCAGCTGCATTTATCCGTCAATCTTTGCACTGAATACCATGCTACCTTAATTACTGTGGCTTTATAAAAAGTCCAGATATCCAGGAATTTAAGTACTTTAATTTTGGGCTTCCTATTAAAAATTGCCTTTGCCATTCTTGGCCATTGCATTTCATATGAGCTCTACATACCCAAATATGCAAACTCTGTTTGGGAATTGGTTAGGATTGCATTGCATTGGATCTTTTGATAATTTGGGAAGAACAGACACTGTAAAAATATCATCTGTAAATTCATAATTATGTTCTATTCTTTCATTTATTCACATTTCTAAATGTTTCTTTAGTAGTTTGTATAATTTTTATTTCATTTGTTTTATTAGACTCACGTACATGAATAATTTTGATATTGATCTTAAAATCAGTGACCTGAGTTCACTTATTAATTCTAATAATTTGTCTCCATATTCTTTTGAATTTTATACATTTGCACAGTTTCCTACATATACACAATTATGCTAGCTCTGTACAATGTCGTTTTTAATTTTTTTTCCAATCCTTCTTTTCCAGTAACCCTTTTCTTGCCCCATTGTGCTGGCTAGGACATCCATTTATACAATGCTTAACAGAAATAAGTGGTGGTAGCTGGCATCTTGCCTTGTGTCTGATCTCAAGGAGAAAGCTTGTAATATTTCATCATCGTGTATAATCATTTTGGGTATTATTGAACTCTTAACTATGTTAAGTCTTCATGTTCATGAACATGGGATATTTTTCCGTTTACTTAGGTCTTCTTTAATTTTTTTCAGCAGTGTTTTGTAGTTTTCAGTATACAAGTCTTTTACCTCTTTGGTTAGATTTATTCCTAATCATTTATTTTATTTGCTATTACAAATGGAATTACTTTTCCAATTATTGTTTGGATTGTTCATTGCTTGTGTACAGAAACACAATTAATTGTTGTGCGTTGATCTTGTACTCTGGAACTGCTGAGTTGATTAGCTGTAGTAGCTAGTTTTTTTGTGTGTGGATTCTTTAGAATTTTCTGCATATAGAATCATGCACCCATGAATAGAGATAGTATTACCTCTTCCTTTTCCATTTGGATGCCTTTGCTTCTTTTTCTTTTTGCCTATTTTATTTTTTAAATTATTTTATTATTGTTCAATTACAGTTGTCTGCTTTTATGTTTCTAATAGCTCTGGTTAAAACTTCCAGAACTATGTTGAACCACAGTGTGAAAGCAGGCATTCTTGTTTTGTTCTGGATCTTAGGGTGAGAGCTTGATGTTTCATCCCTGCGTACGGCGCACTTGGCTTTATTTCAGCCCCAGGACTTCCAGGCTTGTCTGACTGAGGAACAAGCTATTTACACTGGAAAACTTTTGCTGATAGGTTAAGACATGGAATGAGAATGAGTTCACAATATCTGACAATTAGAATAAAAATTCTGGTGTTCATAGAAACACATGGCATTAGATTTCAATATTTCTTTGTTTATTTATTAATTTATTAGAGAGAGAGGGGGGAGGGAGGGAGAAAGAGAGGAAGAGAAACATCAATCAGCTGCCTCTCATGCACCCTGACTGGGGACTATACCTCCAACTCAGGCATGTGCCCTGACCGGGAATTGAACTGGTGACCTTTTGCTTTGAGGGACAATGCCCAATCAAGCGAGCCACACTGGTCAGGGCTAGATCTCAATTTTTGATTTCAACATTTTGACACCACCGTTGTGAGGAGGCCATTTTATCTGTTTAATCAATTCCTCTGCATACTTCAGCTCAATTCACACACACACACACACACACACACACAGTATTTTACTCAGACAACTGAGCAGGATGTGACTACTAATTGAAATGCCAAGAATGACTTGCAAGTAGCCCTGTTGATACAGAGGGGACTGTCTGCACAGGGCTTGGTGCTCTATGGTGTGATGTTGCTGCCATTGTAGGAGCTCAGCAGGAAACAGTTAAGAGCTAGAAGTTGTATAATTTGCCTTTTAGGAAGAAAGATGTGAGGTTGATATGAAAACACTGGGTATTTTTTCCTTTTGCCAAAATATGCGTCACTGTGTCTTCTTCACTCCAACCACTAGTTACTATTTTTCTCCCAGCATCCCATCCCCACATGCATACTTTCTCTCCCAAAAAACCCCCAAACTCCAGGCGAGACTCTGCCAAACTTCTCTCGTCTGAACACATTACCCGCTCTTACACTTTATAGGTAGCTCCGACAAAGGCCAGGAAACAAAATGACGAATAAACAAATTGGCTGAAAACTCAGAGTTGTTGTAATATTGGCTGCAGTGAGATAAGCACGCAGCAAAAACTGGCGGTGCTGAGACAATCAAACAGGAGCATCAGGATGGCGGGCTCGAACTGGCCTCCTCAGAACCTTCCAGCCTCGCGGGGAGACCAGCCGAGGGCACTTCCTGCAGGATGGAGGTGTAACGCCAAGTCAGCAGAGGGCTCGGACGGGTCATCTTTGCACAAGTTCTGGCTGTATGTTCGGTAGCACTAACTGGTTCGGCTGCTGGTGGAGCTGGATGACGGTGGGCCGGCGAGGCGCTGAAAGCAATGTGGTCACTCCTGTGTGAGCCGCTCTGCATGAGCGCCCTTGTTCTTCTTTCCATGGACAAAGTTCTTGCCCTTCTTGGCTTGAATTTTTTGTCTCTCTGCCTAAAATCTCCCCCAAATACTTGGAGGAGTTTGTTTTTATTCCTCGTTTATTTAGGTCTCTGTTCAGAGAGGTCTTTTCACTGCCCCTTTCGAAACATCTCCCTATGCACACCATCCATTATCCTGTCTTGTTTTCCTTTATGGGCCTTGATTCTTGGCACTATGGTAAGTGTTTATGGCCACATTTGTTTGTTATCTGTTCTGCAGATCACTTTTATGAGGCCAAGACTGTGTCTTGTTCACTGCTGTATGGCTGACACGTGGGAACTTGGAAAATATTTTCTGTATGAGTGAGCTTTAAATAAAGGGATGGGAAAGTAAGAAATGAAGAGAATTTATCAACCCGCTGAGCGAAAAGAAACGTCATCAGTTGTGGGTGGATCGTGCTCAGGTGGGGTCACCAGGACGCCCTACTGTCAGCTCCACTTTTCTCCTACTGGCCTCCTTCTCCAGCAAACTAGACCCGCATCGTGGGCCCCGCAACCCGAGGCAAACGTCCAGACAGGAGACCATGCTTTTTCCCCAACAGCAGAGATGGGATTTTAGGGCTCTCCTGGGTTCTCTGGCGCAACCCTGGCCAAGGAGTTGAAATATGGGAACAGATAGAGCTGTGGTTACTTGTCCCCTCCTGGAGTTCGGAGGTTGTGTATCCACACAAGCCCTCGGGGCCGAGAATAGGGAAGGGTAGTTCTGAAAAGACAAAGCAAGGCATGGATACTGGAAATCAGATAAGTGGATCCCAGGAAGACAAAAACGACAGAGTCCCTTGTGTTCCCTGTGGTTGTAAAAGGAAGGAGGAAAACAAACTCTTTGCTGCTCAGGCACCTCTTAACTTCTCTCAGTTCTCTCTTCTGGGAAACCAATAGCAATATATCAAAGCTTTATTCCACATGAGGATGCTTGTCTTCTTTGGGCTTCCGTACCACCCCAAACATGCCGACCCAATCTGGACACGAGAAGCCTCTGACGTTTCAAATGCTAAACTCTTGGACCCTGAACTTTTAACTATGATCTTTCAACACAGGTTGAGCCCTCCTGTGTTTCAGAAATTATTCAGGATGCCGGGGACAAGGAGCACCCCACACTCCCTATGTCTAACACAGCCTGAAAGGCTTATTACAGAACCTGAGATTTTTTTATAACCATGCTGCATTTTGCAAGAGCCATAGTCATTGAAATTTCTTGTATTGCAGATCCTGTCTACAGCCTGTTTGAGCAAGAAGCAGCTTCCATTAAATGGTGCTACTTACAATCCATTTAAAGTCTATTCAAAAAGGGATACTCAATATCTTTACGTACACTTAAAATAGTAGTTTATAGAAAGCTGTTCATGATATATGGCTAAGTAAAGAAAAACACACACTGCAAAGCAGAATGATCTACTTTTGTACAAAAATATCCTTTTATGTCCTTTTACACATATGACATCATATATATATATATGTAAAATCTTTTTATATTTATGGCAGGATATTAATACCCTAAAATTTTAACAGTGGCAAGATCAGAATCATTTTTATTCTTTTTCTTTGTCTGTATTTTTTTAGTCAGTTCTTTTAAAAGTTGTACCATTCCCATAAAACTCCAGCTCTATTTAAGCTGAAAAATACAAGAAGCTAAATTTGTTCCCCAATTGAAGTTCATAATGAAAACTTGAGCAGCCTGCAAAATAGTAATAGTTATTAATTCAGATATTTGGGGGGAAAACTGTGAAGTCCAATGAACTTGATTTTGAGCTGCTATTTAAGTATATGGTGAAACGATGATTTTCGTATGGTGCCTGGGGGAGATTATATTGTACATTCATTTTAGAAATGGGCCTTGTCCATTTCTGGGGCTCTTTGAACAAATCCTGATTTCCGTGCTAACATGGAAGTGAGGCCCTGTTGTCTGTGGGCCTCTAAGCCCCTCCCATTTCCCCTTTTGCAGTGTCTGCTTCCAGGGGCTGTGAAAGGATGCCGATCTGCTCAACTAACAAGCTGTGCTCCTGCCATAGCCGTGCTCTGCTTGGCCCAGTGACTCTTGTTCTCACCGAGCAATGCTCCGTGTTAACGTGCATCTTAGCAAGACCTTAAATTCTGACTTCCAAACGGCCTCATTTGAGCTACCCTCTCAGTATTTCCTTTTTGTTAGCTCTGAAAGCGAGCAAATGGGACCAAGGGACTTGGGCACGGCTCCAAATCAGAGTGAAATGCATCCCGAGTTGGCCCTTTGCCCAAAGGTACAATTTTCAGCTGTGAGTTGCCCTTAATTTTGAAAATCATCTTTGTAAGCTTCAGATTTCTCATAGCAGTGGAAGCATTGTGTCTGCTCTCCAGGCAACCGACATTCAAAAAACAAAAACAAACCCACAATATTTTGCTTTCTCTTTGCATTCGACTTCTTTAGCTAGAGGATTCAACATATTAAGAAATTTAAGTGGCAATGACATAAATACCATGTGCTCGCAGGCCGTAAAGACCAGTGTGCAGATTCATTTAGGTTATTTGATCTTAAAATGGATCATCCTTTCAAGTGTGGCACTTGAGATATCCTAAAAACTAGATGTCTCTGCCTTTATAAATAGTAGACGTACTTAGCATTAGTTTCAGTTATGTTGGTGTAGATATCAAATTACTCTGTGATTAAGGATAACAAGTGACCATACAATACATGTGTTCAGTAAACGTGAGTGCCAGTGTGTGCAAAACATCAACCTCGTGCAAAACATCAACCAGGTGCTAAGGCTTGGTGTGTTCTAAGATGACCGAATATAGGGATTGTCCAAACAGCACGGCGACATTTGTTTTTACTGTCCTATGAATAAAGTCTTCTTAACTGTGCTGACCTCCATCAGGGGAAGTATCTGTGGTCCTAATCAATGAGGGTCTGTCCTCCTTTGTGAAGATCATGCTCGTAAGAACTTGAAGAATTTTTATAGGTGCCATTTTGCTCTTTGTACTTTTTAGAAGGAAGATGTGTTATTTTCTATTTTAACAAGTTCAGCTTATGTGTAGCTATCAGATTTTTACAAGATAATTGATTGAGTTATATCAGCTAATCCTACATAACTTTTATCCCCAAAATTGAAAAGCAAATGTACACAAATAAAAGTAGTTGCATGCCATTTCTTATTAGTTCTGCAACAAATACCTACCAAGGTGTTCGGAACCAGACATAGCTGGTTTATAACACCCAAGTCAAATAATGAAACCAGAAGACACCAGTAACTGACAGTTGGCATTATTTGGTACACAAACCAAGGCATATACTCTCTGAGCCTCGACATCCTTATGGAAACACCTCAGGAAATATTCCTTTTGTGCCACATCATTGTGGGAAGTTACAAGATAATATACAAATAGATTTGTATATTTGTATACAGGACCTGACAAAAATTAAGAGTTTAAATACTGTTTTATTTCCAGGTCATGAAAGGATTATAAGCTTATTATAGAAAATTGGAAAAAAAAAAGATCACTATTGTCACATTGTCTAGGTTTTTCCGGGCCCTTTTCCTGTCGTAGTTTTTATAGACGAGGTAATACTCACTATAAAACTCTACATTCTGCCTTAATTCAATTTGCTTTATACCATCCGCATCTTCTCACATCATCACAAGCCCTTCAGAAACATCAGTTCTAGTGTCTGCGTAGTATTCCATAGTGCCTTTACTAACCATGTTCCTGTCACTGGATAGGTTGCTTTTAATGGCTTGTGTTGTCGAGAGTGCCACAACGAACACCCTTGTTTCTGACCTCCGTATTTCAGATTATTCCCTCAGAGTAGAATATATTTTTCCCATCTGTTCTTCATTTCATCTCCACCTTTTTCTGCCTTCTTTGATTAATGACATTTTATGATTCAGTTTTATCCCCTTTATTGGCTCATTTACTGTAACTCTGTGTAACTTAGTGGTTGCTTTAGTATTTGTAGTATACACCTTTAACTGATCACAATCTTAACTGATCATAATATTACTTGATTACTTTCAAGTAACATTATATGACTTTATACACACAATAAGAACTTTACAATTGCATGCATCTACCTACCCCTCTTGGCCTGAGTGCTGTTCTTGTTATATACTTTTCTCATGCACATTATAACTACCACATATGTTGTTTTTATTTGTGTTTTAAGCAACCAAGTCTCTTAGAAATATTTGGCAAGTAACAAAACTTATTTTATATTTAATTACATATCAACCATTTTTTGTGCTCTTCATTCCTTTGTGCACACCAGATTACCATCGGGTAACACTGGTCATTTTCCTCCTGCCTGCGAGGCTGCCTTTCATGTTCCTCGTAGCGCAGGTCTGCTGGCAGTGAATGACTTCACCTTCTGTATGTCTGTAAAAGTCTGCTTTCCCTTCACTGTTGACAGGTTATTTTCATTGGGCATAGAATTCCAGGTTGACAGCTTTTGTTACAGTGCATTAAAAATGTTGTTTAATCTTAAAACTGACTTCTGGCTCGTATTGTTTCTGAAAGGAAAATTTTTGCCATTCTTATTGTTTTTACTCTCTATTCTGTAGGGTCCCCCCCACCCCTTCTGGCTGTTCTTTAGATTTCTCATTTTTGTTGGTTTTAAGCAACTTGAATCTGATGTTACTTGATGCAGCTTTCTTCAGATGTCGCGTGCCTGGAGTCTGTTGAGATTGGATTTGCAGGATTGCCATTTTCAGCAAATTTACAAAGTTTTCAGCCATATTTCTTTAAATAGTTTCCCTGACTCCTCATCCCATTCCCCCAACAACCAATTGCATGAAGATTGGGATGTTTTAAGCCGCATTCACTGATTTTCTGTTCACTTCTTTTAGGCTTTTTCTCTCTGTTTCATTTTGGGTAATTTCTATATCTATGTCTTCATGTTCACCAGTCTTCTATATTATCTGAGTGACTATTAATGTCATCCAATGAATTTTTCATTTTACATGGTGTCACTTTTCATCTCCAAAAGTTCTGTTTGGGTCTTTGTATCTTGCATCTTTCTACTTGACATGTTCAATCTTTTCATTACATAGAGACTATAGTTACCATAAGTTATTTTAATGTTATTTTCTGACTCTGTCACATGGGTCATTTTATATTTATTTATTTTTTTAGTCCTCCTCTGAGTGCATGTTTTTATTGATTTTTTTAGAGAGAGAGGAAGGGAGAGGCAGACAGAGAGAGAAACATCAAAGGGAGAGAGAAACATCGATTGGTTGTCTCCCTTACATGACCTGACTTGGAATTGAACCCACAACCTTTTGGTGTATGGGATGACACTCCCAAGTAACTGAGCCAACTGGTCAGGGCTTATGAGGGTCATCTTAGAATCTATTTCTCTTGATTAATTTTCTTCTCATTTTGGGCCATATTTTTCTGCTTGTTTGCATGCCTAGTAATGAAGTTAAAAAGAATTTATTAAATTGGTGGGATACAAAGGAAAGTTTTGTAGACTCAATAGCTTTCCCATTTGATAACTATAACTAGCAAAAAATTGAAATAAAAAATAAGATCTCATTTATAATGACCATAGAAACCATAAACTACTTGGAAATACATTTCATAAAAATATTTCATAAAGGTATATATAGTAGAGTCATATCATCTGCCTGTTTATCATAAATGACTTAAATTTAAACTTGCTGCATGCTACAAATGCTCCTTCTTTTTGAAAGATATGTATATTTCACACACTGTAGCCCCCAAATACAGGCCAAGCCTTTACTAGGTGTCCAACTTAAATAGCTGTCTGTTTCAATGCTGAGGGAAAAGAGAAGTGTGTTGAATTTACTGTAACATATTACATCTGTATACTGTTCTTCAGGGGCACTTTACTGCTTTATTTTTCATTTTTTATTTAATCTTTATTGTATTTTTTCCATTACCATTCAGTTCCTGTATACCTGCCTTCCCCTCATCAATCCCCACCTCTTGTTCATGTCCGTGAATCTTTTTTCCTTTTTGCTCAGTCCCTCCACCCTCTAACCTCCCCTCTCAGCTATCATCCTGCTCTCAATCTATGAGTCTGTCCCCATTTCCTTGTTAGTACATTTTGTTCATTAGAGTCCTCATATGAGTGAGATCGTATGATATTTGTCTTTCTCTGATTGGCTTATTTCACTTAGCGTAATGTTCTCCAGGACCATCCATACTGTCACAAAGGATAAAATTTTGTTATTTTTTATGGCTGAGTAGTATTCCATTGTGCAAATGTCCCATAATTGTTTTATCCATTCATCTACTGATGGACACTTGGGCTGCTTCCATGCCTTGACAATTGTAAATAACACTGCAATGAACACAGGGGTGCTTATATTCTTCCAAATTAGTGTTTTGAGTTCCTTCAGATATATTCCCAGAAGTGGGATTGCTGGGTTGAAAGGCAGATCCATTTTTAATTTTTTGAGGTATCTTCATACTGCTTTTCACAGTGGCTGCACCAATCTGCATTTCCCCCAATGGTGCAAAAAGTTCTCCTTTCTCTACATCTTCGCCAGCACTTGTTGTTTGTTCACTTACTGATGAAGGCCATTCTGACATGTGTGAGATTGTATCTCATTGTGGTTTCAAGGATTTTTAGGGATAACTTTGACTATAAGCAACTGTCACCTTGAATGCTGGTTTTGGAGACCAATGCTTGTGTTAGATGAGTCTGCACTGTGGTATGCAACTTCCCTGAAAAACATAAAGTGACACCAGGGGAAACAGAGCTTGGGGTTGTCATATTATTAAACATCCGGCTGTGCAATATGAACATGAAATGCACAGAAGAGTCAAATGAAGCAGACCACTGTGAAGCTCTGCTCACTCCTGGACTCATTCCTGGAGGCATCCTAAAGCAGAATACTATATTTTTCTGTGTGTAATGTGCACTTTTTAACCCAAATTTTTGAGGGAAAAATAAGGATGCACATTATATATAGGTAGTACCTGAAATACTTTGTATTTGTTCTTGTGTTTTGTAATTATTTGTTACATAAAATTTCTTGTACCATGTTCAAAAATAAGTGCTAAAATTCCTTTATAATTCAAAAACCAAGTATCTAAATATAAATAAATTAAAAATTGAATTAAAAATTAAAATGAAAGATTTTTTTCCCTGAAAGTTTGGGCCAAAAACATGGGTGTGCATTATGCCCAGCAAAATATGGTACTTAGAACCGTCCGACATCTGCTTTCCCTTGGTGCTTTTCTTCCCAGCTAACTGAGCTCAAGAAGCTCCATTATTAAGAAAGCGTAGCTGCCTCCAGACTCTCACCCCGTTGCATCCCTCTGCAAATAAGGCTTCAGGTGGTAAAGGGGAAGCATGCTTGGTTTCCTCTAACTAGTATGTACATTTAGAATATTAGAGGCTGGGCCTGGGTTCCAAGATGCCACCAGTGCTTGGATGCTTTGGTGTGTGAGTGATGGGAAAATTGTGTAGGTGAAGAGCTCACCAGAGAACTCCTAGGACTAAGTGTGAATAGAGTTGAAGGTATCCTGACACCATGCTCTGTGGCTCTGTCCCTTTTTGTGGGTTGTTTGAGTGTTGTATTGGTAGAGGGGTGTGGCCGGACTTTCTCTATCCTCTCCATGAAGATAACCAAAGCCTCTAAAATTTGTCAACCATCGAGTGTTACCCATATAGCCTGGGGAATACCACAGCAGGGGAAAAATGTGTTCTAGTTGGCCACGGAGAAACAATAATGCAAATGCTGATCTTTCCCAGATGAATAGAGACATATAATGTTATTACAGTAAGAATCCCAACTGTCTTTTCTGTTTGCTTGTCTTTGAACCTGGACAAGCTGGTTCTAAAGATATGACAATTGTCAGGAGAATTTTAAAAAAGAACTAGTGGGAGGCATTTACTCTCACAGCTATAAATAGATACTAAAAATACCACAATAAAAGCCCTATGGTACTGGAATAGAAATAGTAAATAAATTGTGGAAAACAGTAGTAAACACCTAATTGCAATCATTCAACAAATAATTTGTTGCACCCATACTACATAGCAGGTGCTGTGGTGGTCTCTGGTTCAAAAGCTGTGAACAACGCACAGCCTCTGCCCTCACTGCAGACTGGATATTTACAAAGTGTGAGAAGGGTTGTGGATGAAGAATAAAGGTGCGGAGATGCAGAACAGGGTGACAGATTCCAGAGTGGGGCCCAAGAAGAGCCTCCCCAACACTCTGAGGTTAGCTGGGTCAAGGAGGGAACGGGGGAGGGCCTGGCTCTGTGGAGGACTCACCTGACTTGGGAGCAGTTTGGCACATAGGGGTCTTGTGGCTGGCATAGAAGAGGGCCTCAAAGATGAGTGTGTTGAGGAGTAGATTATGCAGGGCTCAGGAAAGACTGAGCAGACTTCTAATTTTTCCTTAAGAACAATGGAAAATCCTTGAAAGCTTTATATAAATTTCCTTGTGTTTCAAGTGACACTGATGGACAACTTTCAATGCAATAATGATTGGGAAATGATACCTCTGTATCTCTTTGAATCAGAATAATGTTTTAATAGAAATATCAATAAATACTGCTTATCAAATAGAAATATACTAGTAACTATATTGTAAATAAAAAAACATTCCTTCCGTTTGACATTTTTTCCTTTTTCTGAGATGTCTATTCTTCTGCTTTGTTATCACTAGTTTTTATATGGTATATTTTGAGTTTATCAATTCTCCCTCAATATATGTGTGTGTAGTTTTCTTATTTTTTTTTAAAGATTAACCAAATTGCTTTCTTCTATTTGCTCAAATAGTTTCATGCAGGTTAGGACTAGAGTAAGGAGGTAGTGAGCGGTCTTGAGTATAAAATTTAAGAGGGCACCAAAAATTCAGTGATCAGGATAAAGACTATTTTCATGAAATGTATTTAAAAAATCAAAATAATGCTAAAAGTGCACGATGCGCAACACACCAACATGGTACATAAATGCGGGAGCCCAATCCTGCACCACACACCTTGCCTCTCACTTGCCCCGCTCTGACCCTGGCTGTGGTGCCGATAAATCTTTATTTATAAAAGCAGCCCGCTAGTTCTTGGACTGTAGTTTGCTGATCTGATTTTAGTTTTAGAGCAAATGTATTAGGCTGTAACTTTGTCTTGAAACAACCAGAATTTAATAGTGTTTATAGCACTTTCCATTCTTTAAAAATGAAGAACATTAATATGCTCTTATTTACTTTCTACCTGCCCTTGTCCCAATTATTTTAATAGCCCAGGATTTTAACTTCAATGTATTTTTGACTTAGCATTTTTCACTTTAAGGTTCTTCTCCAAGTGTTGCATTAAACTTCACAGCTCCACCAACCATTTCACCACAGTTGCGTAGATGTGGTTACTTAGCTGTTATGTTGCTCATTATAGTGTGTTTGCTTCCCCCCAGTTGGGCACTACATGCAGTCATTTTTGCTTTTGTTGTTAGGGGAAAGCATTTAGTCAGTCACTCTAGGATTTAAAAGTTTGCTTCCAGAAAACAAACACAGGTGTGACATTTTCAGTCTTTGAGCACCACAAACATCATATTTCCCCCTTCTTGCTTGGACAAGTGTGAGCACAGAATTCTAAGAGAAAATTTCTGTTTCCTTAAAGCTGTGAACATTTCCACATTGCCTAGTATTTAGTACATTGTTCTCTGGGCTCAGTTGTCATTTATCCTTGGTGTTTGGAAAAGTCATTAGGATATAGCTAGAATGTGGTTTCAATATTCCTGCCCAGAACCTTTTAGATTGATTGGCCCAAGTCATTTTTCATCTTTCTTTTTATTTTTGGAATTTGATTCCCTTTTATTCACTCAAATTCAGCCTTCTGGAACTCTAGTTACAGGGATTGCGTTGGTCCCAGAGTGTGGCTGACAGTGTTGGAGATGCTACCCCTAACGTGTGTCTTCTGTGGCCACACCTGTGCTTTCTGGGTGTCTAGGGCTGGTCATCTGACCCGGGATGGACCAATCAACATCTTCCTCAAGATATTTCTTTTTAACTGGAACTAAGGGGAACAAGTTAGTTCCTCTGAGTGGAAGAAGAACAGAACTGTACAGTTTTGGGCTTGGAACTATTTTCTGCCATGTGAAGCACCCCCATATGCAGTAGGAAAGAATGAAATTGTAGGAAAAAAAGGAAAAGAAATGGTGGTATTTGAAACCTGCTTCACCTTTAAGGCGTTTCACCTTTAAGTTAAGGAGAGTGTCAAGGGGAGTGTCATTCATTTTATTTTTATAAAATATTTTAAAGATTTTATTTATTTACTCTTTTTAAAGAGGTACATAAGGAGGGTGAAAGAAAGGGAGAGAAACATCAATGTGTGAGAGGTACATGACTGTCTCTTGCATGCCCCCATCTGGGGGCCTGGCCCTCAACCCAAGCATGTGCCCTGATTGGGAATCGAACCAGCAACATTTCAGTTCACAGGATAGCACTCAACCTACTGAGCTACACCAGCTAAGATAAGAGCGTCATTCATTTTAAATGATCAAATTGGTAGCAAAGTGGAGGGATCAAGAGAAAAGAATCAGGGAAACCATTTGAGAGATTATCTTCAACTCCCATGAGGGGTGATTAAAGCCCCTTTTCAGGGTTTACTGATAAAGACGAGTGGGAAACATCACTAGGAGTTAGGGCTGATAGACCTGGTCATAGGCTGGATGTGAGAGTGGGGAGAAAGGGGAGACAAAAAACGCACCCAGCCTTTCTTGTTGTGTGCCTGGTGAGCAAGGATGAAATCGATACCACATGTAGTAATGACTTTGAGGGAAGGAAGACCAGCACAAAGAACCTCATACTATGTGATTCATTTCATATAGCGTAGTGCTAGGCAAAACCAATCCATGGTGTCTGAAATCAGTTTGGTGAACGGGGAGGGCCAGCAACGGGAATGGGCTGACTTCGGGGGCTGCCAGCAATGTTCTGCTTCCAGGTGCAGTCACACATAGTGTTTGTGTTATGAAAGGTACACGTATGATGTGTACATAATTCTCTACAAACTTTATACTACAGTTGACCCTTGAACAACACAGGTTTGAACTGAGCGGCTCCACTCCTGTGCAGGTTTTTTTCCAATAAATGCTGTAAATGTACTTTGTCTTCCTTATGATTTCCTTACCAACATTTTGTTTTCTCTAGCTTCCTTTATTGTAAGAATATAGTATATAGTACATAGAGCATACACAATATGTGTTAGTTGACTGTTTATGTTACTGGTAAGACTTCTGGTCAACAGTAGGCTGTCTGTAGTAAAGATTTAGGGGAATCGAAAGTTATACACAAATTTTCAACTGCATGGGGGTCAGCATCCCTAACCTGCATGTTGTCTGAGGCTTGCCCATGCCACAGAGATGTTAGAAAGCAAGGGCAAGAGGCATTGGGGGTGAAGGGGAATGTTAGAATGTCTTGAATCTGAGGTGTCTGTAGAACAGCAGTCCCCAGAATGTGGTCCCTAGAGCAACAGCAGCATCACTAGGGAACTTGCAAAAAAAGCAAATTTTTGGCTACATCTTATATGGACTCAGTCAAACATCTTGGGGCAGGGCCCAGCAATCTGTGTTTGAATAAGCTTTTGGGTAATTCCAATATATACTAAGTTGAACAAGAGTGCTTTAGGCCCTGGCCCATGTGGCTCAGTTGGCTGGAGCATCATCCCATACACCAAAAGGGTGTGGGTTTGATTCCCTGTCAAGGGCACATATCTAGGTTGTAGGTTCGCTCCCTGCTTGGGGTGTGTAGGGGAGGCAACCTATGAATGTTTCTCCTCTCACCTTGATATTTCTCTCTTTTTCTCCTCCCCCCTCTAAAAATCAGTGACATGTCTTCAAATGAGAATTTTTAAAAAAGTGCTTTAGTATATATGGATGGCTCTATGAAGCAAATATAGCTAACGCTTAGTCTGAAGTTAAGTAGAAAATGGTTTGGGCGAAAGGCACTGTTTTGTGCTTGCATCATTTGTTTTAGGCGATCCTTTAAGCCGTGAGAACAGAGGAACTCCGTCATGGCCATTACGTACAAAGGAAAGAAGTGTGGAAGGTGACCATGGAAATGGCAGCGTTTTAGGGGTCACTAGGAAAAGAAGGCACTGCTTGAAATGACAGCATAGACATTCACATGTTATTCACATGGAAAGTTTGTGAGATAAACACTCACATGGAAAGATTTTTGTGAGGCCTTTTAAGTGAAATGAAAGGGCGCAAACTTACCATCCCATGGGCATGCATTTATGATCTTTGAAGTATGCCATTAGAACCATATTTTCAATTTTCTTCATTTTGCTTATCTGTCTTTTCTAGTTTTTTTCTTCATGTGAAGTTGTCCTGCATTTTGTAAATAAGGAAAAAAAAACAATGAAATTGTTTTCAAAGGATAAAAGATGTCTTGCACACATGGAACCAGATAAAACAGACTTGAAGAAAATTCAGTGTTGCACTTTGAGAAGTCTGTGTTACGATGAATAAAAGCGCAATGGCAAAGTTTTAAACTATAATAACACAACCAGAGAATCGGGCACTGCAGAAGAATTGGACTAGCCCGTTAGAAAGTGAAGTCGGTAAATTGTCTCAGAACGTGGAAGACGAGGACCAGGAGCAGACATGATGGGACTGAAGGGTAGATCTAGAAAGTACAGGTGCAAGAGAGAGTCGTGGGCATGATGCGAGTCAGCCCAGGCCACAACTGCCGCTCCTCCCACCCTCCAAACACACGGTAGTGGAAGCCATTTCTATCAGTCAGCCCAGGCCCCCACTTCTACCTCTCCTTGCAGGGGTGACCAACATGTGGCCCTCGGAGCACATGCAGCCCAGGATGGCTATGAATGCAGCCCAACACAAAATCATAAGTTTACTTAAAACCTTTTTTTGCTCAGTTTTCGTTAGCATTTGTGTATTTAATGTGTGACCCAAGACAACTCTTCTTCCAGTGTGGCCCAGAGACACCAAAAGGTTGGACGCCCCTGCAGGGCTTTCTGTTGCATTTCAGATGAAGTACGAAATTCTTGACTGGTTAAAGGTCTCTATCCAGCCTCCCCTCCAGCCACCCCTTACCTCCATCTTCCCAACACTCCAGCTTCCCTGGCCTTCTGTCTGTCCCTTGAGCAGGTTCTGTCCTGTCCCTAGGCCTTTGGGAATGCTGCCGCCTCCGCAGGAGAGATTCGTTTCCCTGCCTCCTTCAGCTCACAGCTGAAACTAAGCTTCCTCAGTGAAGCGGTCCCCGCGCGCTGTATTTTGCCCTTGCATTGGGTTGGCCAAAAAAGTTCGTTTAGTTTTTTCCATAAGATAAATGACATATTTTTCATTTTCACCAATAACTTTATTGATTTGAATATTTTGAGTATGTCAGCTGTCTCCTGCTATTGGCTTCTAGTGGGCAGAGACCAGGGGTGCCACTAAACATCTTCCGATGCACACGACAGCCCACAGCAAAGAATTATTTGGCCAAAATGTCAATAGAACAAGAAATTCACAAACCATTTTTGACACATTAGTTCAATCACAGCACCTTCTCCGTACACTGCACAAATGTGTTTTTGTGTTTCAGCTACTTTTTTACCTTTCTTGAAATAATAAAGCATAATATGCCAAAAATGTTGCATATTTTCTCCCATCTTCAATATTAAAATGGCTGCACAAAAATTCACCAATTTTGTTAGATTTTTTTAAGTGCATGCTGATATGACAGCTGTCATAATACAATCTAACAAAATTGTTTCAAATGAAGTTAAAGACAACTAAGCACTACAAGAACCATCGTAAAGAAAAATGCTAAATGAACTGTATGGCCAACCCAATGCAACAGCAAACATCCTAATATTAATTAGAATTTATTCATACATTTTCCACTATAGGACAAACATAGTGAGGGCAAAGTCCATGTCCAGTTTATCTGCCTCTGCACACAACACAGCCTCAGCACACAGTAGGTGCTCTATAAATATTCGTTAATTCCTGATTGTTGCAGCTATCCTCCTACTGGTGTGTTTTCATGGCTATTTTAAAGAGAAGTTTGCAAGTGCACTCCCCTGCCTCCACCTTATGCCATCTTACACAGACATGGCCAGATGTGGGTGTCTAATTGCATCTCCTCCTATTATATAAACTAATTTCTAGAAGTAAGCTAACCAAATCTTAGAAGCTGTGTTGTCCATTTGGAGTTTCCATGGGAGGTATCCAGATGGCCTGGAAGGATGAAAACGGCTTTGAAGCAGCCTCGCATAATCTCGGAGAGCAGTTCATGCATCGATGGACTCCAGTTCCATAAATGGCAGGGCTATCTTTTAATTATGTTGTTTTCATTCTGCCATCTAAAACATCGCTGCACAAATCGTAGGTGTCTTAGAAATGCTTGTCGGTTTAATTGCCAGTTAATAGACATGTTTTCTTGCAGGATGGTAGCTTAGGGTTTCTTAATTTTTAGTGATTATTTCCAAATGGACCTTCCTTTCCAACCAAACTGATTAATTCCCAAAATAGGAGGAACTAACTCCTTATTGAAACCATGATGTTTCAAAAGGTCTCCAGCAATGTTGTGTTTAGCCTCTTTTTTCTTATAATGGTTGTATTAATTATCAATTGCTATATACCAACTACCCCAGAACTAATCAGCTTAAAACAATGAATTTTTACTCTATTATAGTTTCTGTACATCAGGGATCCAGAACGGCTCAGAGTATGTCACAAAGCTGTGGTCTTCTCAAAACTTGACTCAGATCTCTTCCAAGTTCACTTGCTGTCTATTGTCAGGCCTCCGTTGCTCCCTGGATGTTGGCTAGAGGCATCAGTTCATTGTCATTGGCTCTTGGCTTTTCCCAGAGGGAGGTCAGAGAGAGAGAGAGAGAGAGAGAGAGAGAATGAGAGCACAAGAGAGAGAAACAAGAACTGTGAGTCAAAGGTCAGTCTTTATGGAATCTAATCTCAGAAGCGATATACCACCCTTTTGCCTTATTCTGTTCATCAGATCTGAGCCACGAGGTCCAGCCCACGCTCGAGGGGAGGGGATCGCAATCGAGTGTGAGCACCAGGAGGAGGGGATCTTTGGAGCTGTCTCAGGGATTGCCTAGCACAGTGTTTTCTCTTACTACTTAATTCCTAAGATCTTGTCTTATTTGCTTATGGGAAATTGCAAGCATTTGAGAAGTACATAGAAAAGTATAATAAATTATCACATATCTAGTGCCTAACTTTAACTATTGTTGATATTTTGCTACATCTACTTTGTTTTCTTATTTCTGTTTAAGTATTTTTGTGTTAGTCGTAACATTTTGTCTAGAGAAACTTTAATAGACCTCTATAAAAAAGATGTCTGTATTCCTACATAATCACAAAACCATTATCGCAGTTGGCAAAATTAGCAATAATTTCTTAATATCATGGAATACTCATCCCATTTTCAAAAATGCCAAATTGTCCCCAAAATGTCTTAGACAAACCTGATTTGTCCTCGCCAGGTTTCTGGGACGCCCAGATCCTTTAACTGAGAGGATCCTTGGCCCCCAGCTCTGTACTGACTGATTTTTCCAGGCAAATTTATTGTAATGAGTCTGTGTGTGAACAAGAAATGCAATTTTAAAGAATTCAAACAGACACCAATATGATTCCTAAATGCCATTTAAATTATAGATTTTGATAAAAACTCTTCCAACTCATACATATTATAAGATTTAAATATTTCTGATCCAAAATACTTGTAGAGTGACAGAGGACAGCTGTTATGTTCCCTAAATTAAATGCTGTTGTTTTGGGTTTTTCTGTGTTTTATCACATTAATTAGAATTTTTATCATTATTATTTGTTTAGTTTAAAACATTAGACATTCTAAATTATTATCAGAATTCACACAATATGTTAAAGTAGAGAACATATCTGATCATCTCAATAAAAGAAGAAAAAGTAATGACATTGATAAAATTAAATGCCGTTTTATGATTAAAAGTCAGCACAAACCAGGAAAACCTTCATAAACCTATGCAGACCATCTACCCCAAACCTCTCCCCACCCCATTCTTTTCTGGAATACCTTAAAGGTGACCCCTCTATATCAGGAACAGACAAGGAAGCCCATTCTTATGTCTCTTTGTTTCTTTGTTAAATTTTATTTTGTTTTAGAAATCCTAGTTGGTAGAGTATGACAAGGAATTAAGTCTTAAGGTTATAAAAAAAGAAAACTATCACCATTTGTAAATAATAGAAGCACTTCCTGAGAAAACCTCAAATAATTTACAAATTGTTAGAAATAAGAAAGTCCATCAAATGGCTGTATTTAAGATCAATATAAAAATGTAATAAATGCCAATCACAGTTAGAAAATGCAAATAAAGTAAAAGCATACTATTTGTAATAATGATAAACTATAAACAAGAATAAATCTAACAAAATGTAAACAGATCTATACAGAGAAAATTATAAAACTTCGTTAAAAGCCCTAAAGAAGTTCATGTTCATAGATAGGATAAACCCAAAATTGTAAAGATAATTCCCTCCAAATAAATTCAATGACTTCACAATCAAATTCTTAAGAGTATTCTTCATGGAACCTGAGAAAACTGATTCTAAAATTTATATGTGAGACCATAGAGCCAAGAAAAATCAAAGTATTACAGAAGAATAGATGGGGGGGAAAGTTGCCATACTAGATATCAAGGCCTATTGTAAAACCAAGTAATTAAGACAGTACAGTGTTGACGTTGGAACAGAGAGACTGACCAATGGAAGAGAAGAGGGAGCCGCAAAATAGACTATGTACAAAAATAGACCTGGAGTTTTTATATGTGTCAGAGTGTTTTAGATTGTGGGGGAAGGACAGAGAACTCACTAAATGAGTGGGGGGACAACTGTGTTTCTATTGGGAGAAATGAAACTTAATCCTACCTCACACCAGGTATAAAACCCGGTCACTAAATTTATGTGTCAAAGATACAACAATAAAAGTTTTAGGAAAAAAAAATACAATGTAATCTTTTTGACTTTGGGATAGAGAAAAAGTCTTTTTACTTTTTCAAATGAAGCACAGAAATAATATCTATATTAAAATTAAAATGCATTCATAAAAATAATAAATGAAAGATAAATTACAAATTTAGAAATGTATGTTTAATTAACAAAGTAATGTGTGTGTACATTTTTTATAAACCATTGAGAAAAATGGAAAAGACAGCTACAAACATTTCATATTTTTAGTTATATCTTTGACAACTACTTTAGAAATTTACAGGTAAAATTTCTTGTTGCCTTGAACCTGATACTTTGACCCACATTATTTCATAATTGTTAGAATTCATATTAAAATGTATAATGCATCTTTAACTCTATGTGGCTTGGAAAAATCTTTTTGAAATTGTGGTATAATATGCATAAAATTTATCATTTTAACCATTTCCAAGTATATAATTCTGTGTTGTTGAGTCCTACAGCCATCACCACTGTTTACTTCTAGAACTTTTCATCACCCCAAACAGAATCTCTGTACCCATTAAGCAAAAACTTATCATTTGCCTTTTTTCTAGGCCCTAGAAGCCTTTATTCTACTTTCTGTCTCTGTGAATGTCCCTGTTTTAGATAGCACATATAAATGGAATCATGCAACATTTGTCCTTTGGTGTCTGGTTTATTTCACTTAGCATGTTTTCAAGGTTCATCCATGTCATAGCGTGGATCAGAATTCCATTCCTTTTCATGGCTTACTGATAGTTCATAGTATGTACACACCACATTTCATTGATTCCTTCATCTGCTGATGGGCATTTGGATGCTTCCACATTTTGGCTATTGAGAATAATGTCGCTATGAGCATTGGTGTACAAGTATCTGCTGGAGTCCTTATTTACAACCTGGGCATATACCTAGAAGTGGGATTCATAGAGCATATGCTTATTTTATGTTTAACTTTTTGAGGAACTGCCCAACTGTTTCCCACAGAGCCTGCACCATTAGCCATTCCCACCAGCAATGTACAAGTGTCCCACCTGGAAATGTCTTTTTGTGTCACCCGATCTGATCTTGAAACACAAACAAAACAGGTGAACATTTGTTTTCACCTCTGGGTGAAACGCCATACTTAAACAGAAAGCAACACTCTGAGACATTAAAACCTAAGATTTGTGGATTTTCTCTTGTTGGGAAGATTTTTCAGGAATCCTCAAGTGTTGCTGGCACATATTTCTTTGTCAGTAGGCAATGTGAAAATGGAATTTGTTGTTGGTGATAAAGTTCACGTCTCCTTTCTTTGGGGGGACATTGATTTGGGAATAGAGTTTACTGTAACCTGGTAATTTCAGTAATGCAAATGCAACGAAATGTTACTTAAAAACAAAACATAAATTCAGTCGGGGGTGGCAAAGCAATTAAGGGGAGCGCTCTCCATTCGGTTGTCCTTCTGGGGCCCTCTGGCAGCTGCAGCCGATATTGAACAGGGAGATGCGGCTGTTTGCAGATGCATTAGGAGGAAGAGGCTTTGGAACTCGGTTGCAGAATTTCTCCTGTGCCAAAGCAAGGCCAAAATTGTCGGAGAGGGAGGATATCTAAGGGATATGAGTAAATTTAATTTCCAGCAAGAGCTCAAGGTGCTAATACAGAGCATTACTGTTGCAACAAATCAGGATCTAGGTTTTGACTGGTCACCAGTAAGGTGATTAGGTTCAGAATAGCCAAGTCACTGCTCTACTTCCCAATCCATCAGTTACGCCGACACAGCTCCACAAAAGTGATGGGTCACAATCGATCTTTCGTGTAGAATATTAATGCAGTTCATGCATGCCAAAGAATTTGTTACAGTCTGGATCATTTGCAAGTTGCAAAGCTGTCCATTTCTAAAAGTATGCACTGTGATCATAAATCCAGTGGTTACAGGTAGGTCCTAAAACATCAAGTCTTCTGATATTTGCTGATTCTTAACACGGAGCTTCGGTAGGAAAATGATTTTTGTCGAAACCAATGTTACTACAGATTGGAATCACGAGCCTTGAAGGGGCACATTTATAAATTGATTTATAAACTCAAGGCTCTTGGTTTTGTGCCTGTATGCTTCACAGGTGGTCTGCCACTTGCCCCTGACTCTGGTGGCACCATCTCTTTGCCAAGATGTTGAAACTGAACACGTGCCAGCAGAACAGGGGCTACCTCTCTGATTCCACAAACTATCCTTATCATCTCATCCGGCTGTACCCAGCTGCCCAGGAGTGTGACTTTTGGTCATTACTCTTCACCATATATGTGGTTGTCATGTAAAAAAAAAAGTCAACAAAACAATCACAAAATCAATTTGCTACCAGGGAGGAAAGGGGGCTTCAAGGCATGGAGAAGGACCCTGATCCCCTGGGGAGAAAAGCAGAAAGGTCAATTTGGTTTATTACAGAGCTGATCCTTTTAGGTTCAGGATATAATATACTGCCTTTAATGCCATCTAATAGGAAATCAGAAACAGTCCGAAGCATAGTATTCCCTTAGGACGGGTCAACACAAGATTAGCACCACCAGGCCAAACCCTAGTGCTTTCTGCTGCCTTAAGCACAGGATCCTACAATGCAAATGGCATTTTAACTTCTTGGAATCTGATTTAAGACCTGGTGTATGGAGGTGTTCTGGTTGGCACATGTATATAAATCAAGTCAGGGCAAATAAAGTGTACTTTCAGATGGTCTGGTAGATTTGTGCCTTAGCCTAGAAAAGCAGAGAGAGAAAATGCATTTTTCCTAGAAACAAACAATACATCAGTGAATAAAAACTAAGTAGGCACTTGCTATCTCAGTACTCTTAAAGGTAGATCACCTGAGCAGATTCCTCTAAGGAGAGAGAGTGGGGGTTCCTACAAAGTGGGGGTCTCAGGGCCAAGGTGAGCCAGAAGGGGCTTACCTAAGGGAGGGCACCCGGTCGGAGGACAGGCATTTGTCAGAGAAGACCATGGTGAGAATCAAATCTTAGGAGCACAGAAAAAAGGCACAGTGGATGGAATTAGGGTGACGATGAGCCTGTGAAGAGTCCTGGGGGCCTCCTTGCCTGGTGCCTGCTGTGCAGTAAGAAAGCAAGCACAAGGCACCATGCCATGCGTGCCAATGGGGATGGGCATGGACATGTGCAGCTGCCACCCTGCATCTCGAAGGACTCCCAGGCCAGCTGGGTAGGCATGATTATCCCATGTGAAGTCATCAGAGAACAATTCACAATAGCAAATGACAATGCACTCAATGGTGGGCTTCCAAACGTGGGAGGTTTAGAGGGTCGTCAGGGACATCTTCAGAGAGAAGGGAGCTAGAGTGGGCCCCGAGAGGATTAGGGGAAGCGAGAGAGATCGACAGCCTCCTGGGCAAAGGCACAGCGTGTGTGGAGACCCTGAGGTTGAAGGTGTGGCAGCTGAGTGGGTCATGGGAGACTGGCCCTCAACAAACACAGTGCTGCACAGCCTACAGGACACTGGCTGCAAATGGAGTGAATGGAGCACTCTGAGAGCCCCTGGGAACCAGCTGGAGAAACTTGGGGGGCAGCCAAGCTGAGGTAGGAAAGAGGGAGCCCTAAAAGCAACCGAGGAAACCACAACACCCGAAGACAAAGTAGTCCAGCCACAGTGGCCAGTTTAGAACCCAGAAATGGGACAGGGGATGAAATAAAAAAAAAATGTTAGGACATTATGGAAGAAAAATCAATAGGTTTTGTATTTTGACTGGAGGAGAAGAGTGAAGAAGAGAGGAGCTGCGGGAACTCCACAGTGTCTAGTCTGAGCGAAAGGGAGTTCGGAGAAAGAAGACGGCAATGTGCAGTGTCGGGCCTGCTGGTGTTTAAGAGACATCTGCACAGCCAAGTGGAAATGTCCAGTGAGCAGTTAGAAAGATGGAAATAAAACTGAGATAACAATATAGACTAGAAATATGGATTTGAGCGTATACAAGGTAATTTTCAGTGAGTTGTATGTTTAATTTTTTTTTATCCTCACCTGAGGACATTTTTTCATTGCTTTCAGAGAAAAAGAAAGGGAGAGAGGGAGGGAAGAAGAGAGACATCAGTGTGAGAGAGAAACATCTATTGGTTGCATTCTCATACACGCCCCCACCAGGGATTGAACTGCAGCCTGGCCATGAGCCCTGACCGGAAATCAAATCCTCGACCCGTTGGTCTATGGGACAGCGTTCCAACTAACTGAGTCACACTGGCTGGGCTCTGAGTTGCGTGTTTATATGTTATGATTCCAAGAGGAATTTTCTGTACTCCACATGGAATGTGAATTTATTCTCTTGAATTAGCTGGGTTCAGTTTTCACTCTATCTGAAGAAGCAATAAAGTAGAGCAACATCTTCGGGACCGAATGGAGAGGACGCAATCCAGTTCACATAAAATCTACTGGCCCAGTAGTTGGCTTGGATCTGCATCTTCTCTGAGTGTTGAGACCCCTTAGCCATCTTTGGAAGGGAAAAAGGAAACCCATCAGAAAGCTCATCACTTTGTAAAGACAGGACTGGAGGACTCCGTGTAATGAGCCGGAAGTAACTCTTCCCCGCCGAAGCCCAGCCTCCTGGCCTAGGCCTCACTTCTCTCAGCGAATGGAACTTCTGTGATGGAAACAGGTTGCTCTGTTTCCTTAGTGTGGCGTTCTCATCGGAGAAGTCTGTTGTTTAGTGTATACAGGTTGATTTGGTGGAATGATATTTATGGATGGTGTTATGTAAATAGAGTTATAGCCCGTGTTTCTGATAGTAACATGGGCTATAATTAGGCTGTATGTGTATGTAACGATGGCGTGTGTGCGTGTGTGTGTGCGCGTGCACATATGCGTGCTGAGAGCAGGGGGTAGAGAAATGTGTGAGCAAGCCCGTGTTAAAGTTCTTGATGTAAAGAAAGTCGCCAATTCACAGAGGAATTTGATTACCTCTATCCATTATACACACGCAGTGAGTGAGCGCGCTCCTCGCCATCTGTCATCTATTTCATTTGCATCCCCCGCACCTGGCCTCTTTATTTGCTACGTTCGTTTCTTCCCCGAATTCTTATGCTGCTTTAATAAAATACAGAAATGTTATTGTTAAAAACCAATTAATTTACAACCCTCTACAGGGATAGTATTACTTATAATTCAATTTGGCTTCTAATGATCTGCTTTCTTGCAAAATGACTTAATTCTTATGTCAAAGATTAGTTATTAGATATTACCCTGCCGTACCCGTCATGTACTGCTGAGGTAGGCAGAGCAGCTTGGAGCGTCCCCGGCCATTAATCCGAAGTCTGCAACATTTCCTTGTTTAACTCCTTCAAGAACCTGGCTGCAGGCACGAGGCCCCGAGCTCTTCTTCTTCCCCTGACCGAGTGCTCAGCCGCCATTCTCCCTTCCCTCAGTCAGGTCTGGAGCAGGCGATCTGCAGTTGTCAGAGGAAGCTTTTGCTCGTTAACCTAAGAACTTGAATAAACGTATACCACTTGACTGGCTTTCCAGCTGCCTCTATTCACACACACGTTTATTCGACCATTTCATAGAGTTTCCTTCTGATCCAGCCATGTTTGTGCTGGAGGTGTGAAAGGATTTGTTCCCTTTCCTAAGTCCTGCCATCAGAAGCGAATGTGGTCAGATTTCCCACCCAGGTCGAGTGTCGTTTCCCTTATTACTGCATATCATCCACAGCCACCCTGCAGGCCGATGTGTTCGCCCGGTGATGGTCTGGCAGCCCTCCACCACCTCGGCCACACACGTCACAAATGCAATCACTGAACTCTTAGCTGTAGCCAGCACATTCTAGAAACAGCCTGGGCCAGAAGCATCTGAGAGAAAGTTTATTCTTCCAGATTAAAAAAGCCTTTAATTTTTTTTTCTAGCATAGCATTCTCTAGCTGCTTATGTCTTTACTTTTTTAACCGTCTTGTGTAGCCCAGAATTTAGTGTGGAAACTATTATTCCTTTTTTCAATTGTTTTTATATTTACCTGAGAACAGTTTTTAGAAGGAGAGAGAGAGAGAAAGAGAGACATCGATTGACTGCCTCCCATATGCACCCAGACTGAGGACCAAATCCACAACCGAGGTATGTGCCCCGACTGGGAATCAAACCTGCAACCTTTTAGTATATGGAGGACACTCCAATCGAGGAAGCCACACTGGCCAGGGCTCACTTTAATTTTATACATAACATATGGCACATGACACATCCTGGTGGAAAATACAAATTCTATTTTTTAGTTATGTTTGTAGATTTTATTTTCCATAGGTATCAAATATAAATATCATTTATGTTGAAAATTATGCTATAGAGACTGTCCTGAAAATCCTCATTGCTGTGAAGAATATGAAGCCACACAATTCTTGAAGATCTGTAATAACTGAGATGCGCCTCAGACCTTGGGATCACTCCACTAGCTGGGCCGGAGAATTAAGTAATACAGACAGAATTCAGAGCACATTTTGATGTATAAGAAGGGGGGGGGAGTCTTTTCCGTGGTCTCAGTGAACTAAAAAGCCAGCATTCTACATGGACAAAATCTGCTTTTCGAAGATGCACCCGTTCTGCTCGCACTTTCCGGTTTTGTAGGACGCGGTGCCGCCATCGCAGGGACGTGCGCCCGGCGGGAAGGGCAGCGCGCTGCAGCGATGAGCCGGAGGGCAGCTCAGTCCGACTTTCTCTCTGGGTTGCGCTGTGTTCGAGACAGTGAGGTGCTCATTAGGTTACAGGAGCAGAGAGACCAGCCTTGCGATTGGGGCAGATGAGACTTGAACAGCTGTCTTAAAAGACACATTTACTTTTTTGTACATTATAATACCAAGGGAACGTGCTGGGTGCCTCGCGCACCGTCTTACGTAACAGGTTTTCTATGAATCATCACACTCATCCGTAAGCTCCTGAAGACCATCTTCTTTCAGCTCTAAGGCTCATCCTACTGCTCCCTCTGATTACTCCATAAATGACAGGTATTATTCCAAATAGCTGGTCCTGCATGTCATAGACATGTTTACACTCTTGCTAGTAAAACTGAACACAAGAACCTATGTTTAATACAAGCTTGCCCCAAACTTTGGAAGAGTTAAATATTACGCCTGAGGGGACCAAAGGGAGGAAACTATAGAAATAAAGATGGGCAAATGTTCCCCAAATCTGTTCCCTGGGTGATTTGGCTCAAATTGATATGATTTATAAACTTCATTTTGAGTAACGAATAATTCACATCCCTGAATCACTGCTCTATATGCAAAGCAGGGATGGGAACCAAATGCCAAACTAGGTCCCTGAAAAGAATAATCCCCAAATAACCCCATTTCCCAAAGTTTATTCTTCAGATTCAGACAATGCATCATCAAGCTCAGAAAACAGGAGCTGAGCCAAGCAAGCCGCAATCTAATATGGAAATGTGTCCTGGCCGCAGCCCTGTGTCATCCTTCTGAATGGGATCACCTGCACCCATCTCTCCTAGGAGGAAATTTCAAACAGAGTTAGCTCCTTCAACCTTCTAATTAAAATGAGAAATCCCCAGGCTTCCATGACTCAGCCTCAGAAAAAGATTATTAGGAATTTAATAGGGAAAATAGAGCAGCTCAGACCATCTGTGACCCGGTGCTCTGTGAGAATTTAAAGAAAACTGGAGGGAGGCGGTGCACACTCCAATGCCCGCTCGAGGAGTACTTTGTAGGAGCTGCAATAAATCAACATAGTTAGAGTACAGCCTTTTTCAGATTTAATTACTGTTACATAATTATTAGCAAAGCATTCTCCTCTGAAACTGTAAAACTCATTACATCAAAAATCCCCAAGCTCCTGATGGAATTTATGAACTAGTTACTTTCTTTCGAGCTCTGGGAAAACAGTGAAAGAGAGTCCAGATTTGTCTCCGGCTTTTTAGAAGCAGAGGGAGATTCCGCCTGTCTGTTTCGGGTCATGTTAGTGGGTTTCTGAACTGGTTTCCTGAAGATCCATCTCTTCGACATTTACCTCCTCATCCAAATGCCTGTTTAAATGATTGTGTTCCCTTTCGGTGTATGAAGCAAGTACATTTTAAAGTGTGCTGACAAGGAGCTGGCTGATCTTCAAAAATGTGAAAGATAAGTAATTTTAAAGTGTCTGTGAATTTTTTTTTTTAAAGACTCATGTAGGGTCAGAAAAATCACAGCAAGTCGAAGGGCTTGTGTTGGATGGCCCAAAGTCAACATGGGCGCCTCCTCCCAGCACCACGTGCAGTGGCCTGACGTGGACAGCTCGACCTTGGCCGAGGTGGGGCTATTCACAGTACAAAAATAGGCAACTGCTACCATCAAGGCCTTTCCCTGCAGAGCCAGTTGTTACACACTCACCAGCACGACACAGTTGCCATGCTCACCAATGACACAGTGTAAACACCACCTCTCTTGTCTGCATAACTCTTTCCAGACATCCCAGGATAAATTCCCATCTGGGAAATGCTATGTTGATCAGACTTTAACAAAAGTAGGTTTATTGAAAGCCTAGCTTGGGTCAGGGGGTCTGGAAGCAGGGATACTGTGCCATGGGATTCCTTCAGAAGACAGGTGAACGTTGTTGCCTGGGGCTGGTTAGCTTCTCACCCTACAGTCTTACCAAGGCCAAGACTGGGACATTCCTCCCCCCGTGGGTCTGCAGCCTCCCTGAGTCCTCAGCCCCTTACCTGCAGAGAACTGCAGCTGCCAGAACTCAGTTTGCTCCCGCGCCCGCACTCAGAATATCCAGCCAGATGTTTTCTGGTGTATTTGTAGGCTCTCCGGGGATTAGCTCTCATCCGAGCGAGAGGAGGGTAAAGGCAGCTGAGGCTTAACCAGTCAGCTGCCTGGGACCTGATTCCTTTGCTGCCACGTTTCCCAGTGACTGACTCTCTTCACCAGCTCCGAGACAACCTTAGTTTCTCCCTGGTGATCCCCTACTCCACATTTCCTGCAAGGTCTCCCCGCCAACCACTCTTGCGGCTCGTGACTGCCATGTAGCCAAACGAAATGACTCCATGTCCTGAATACACCCTGTGCTCTTCTGTGCTATTATTTTCCTAAAAGAAGAGGAGGTGACCAACACCTGCACATGGTCCTAGAGTTCTGTTTGGATGTTCAGGGCTGTGCCTTTGCACTTCACATAGTCTGACTCTTTTATCCAATCTGCCTTTGATTGATAAGAGCTTATCAATCAAAGCTCGGTGCTTATTTTACTTATAGTAGCCTCTTATTTCTTTTTCATTTATGAATGTGATAGCTTTACACATCTCTTGGAGAGTAATGTACTTACAGTTTTGTCCTCAATGTTTTTCCATTTGTGTTCTCTGGATATCGTCCTTCTGCTTGCTAAGTATTATGTCTTTTTCATGCTGGAGTTTTTCTTGGATGTTTGGCGATTCTTTGCAGTCTGTTTATATTATAGATGAGGATCTAATTTGAACAATACTGTTAGCCAGAGTTATTTCCTCAGCTCAAATGAAACTTCCTGTCTGCCCATCAGTTCATGGGCTGATTAGAAAGCCCTGCTCCTGCTGGCTGGAGGGAGGGAGGACACGTGGATGGGACAGGCTTTCTTTTCGAGGGGACAGGTGGTTTTGCTTCTGTTTATGGAGATCAATTTCTTAGTGAGCATCAGCGTCATAGAACATTGCTTGCTTCTACTGCCCCAGACCAATTGTTATGTCTTTTTGTCAGAATTCTGCCAGCAGGGAGTAGCACAGAATTAAATCCGTCGCCAAACACCAAATCCAGAAGCACAAGATTACGGAACAGCCTGAAAGCTTCCTCCTCCTAGACTCTCGCATCTGAGTTTGGCATTATTAGAGTTTTGTTGGGGAAACTCACCTGGTTGCAGGAAGTTCTCTCTTCTATTTGCGGTGGCTGTGTGTTTTTCAGTTATATGTTTTTTCTTTTCTCTTACATGTCCAAGAAAAGGTTCTCTGTTTGACCTGCTGGTGCCATATTTTCCAGCTCTTGAGTGCTCCTGGGTATTCGTTTTTAAAATCTCTTCCTGCACTTTAATGGAATTTTGGGAGGGTGGTGGCCACCCGTGACCTCAGCTAGCTTGACCTAGAAGCTTCCTCTGCTCTCTCTTTTTTTTTTACAATACTTCTTTCTGACTCAGTTATAACTCACGTGTCACTAAAAACAGAATTTAACTATGGTCTATTCACACTTGTGGCCTGCAAGCACATGTTTAATGAAATAGTGTTAATCACATAAAATACTAAGGGTCTATACTTGAATTAGGACACATAACTGTGAACCTGCCCCTTCCTTCTACATTTCCCAACTCAACATTGAGGAAAACGCTACTTTTTATCGAAGCTTATTATGGGGTAGGAGGCACATTAAGGACTAACTCTTTTAATTGTTGAATGTGGTTCAAATTACTTCTATTAATTTTTTTGTATTTTAGAAGAAAATTATTTTTTAAAAAATCCATGGAAGCTTATGGCGCTAATAGTCTTTCCAAGAAATCTTTGTGCAGTGAACATCACGCATTATTACTCTCCAGGCAGCCATTGAGTCTCCGGCTGAAAAATACCGAGAACTTTGTTTAATGCCAGCATTTACTGTTTCTTTCTCTAAAACCTTATCATAGGCCCAACACTGATTTTTCAAGTGAAGGAAGGCGTTGTAAAGATAAAGAGGAGCAATGCTAATATTTTCTTAGTATACCACGCTAATTTGCAACCAAGCTGCACTGGAGCAGAAAATTCTTAACTATGTGTTTGTAAAACCTGGTTATTGTGCTTGGAATCCTATACTGTGATCGAATGACAAATCTGTTTCAGTCTTTATTGCCATGACAGTTGACCGCTCAGAGACGTGTTTTTTGTCATCCCTTTCCGTACTCCGGCAGGGGGATGGAAGTTGTTCAGTGTGGGTGTGGAATGCAAACCTCTGAGTGAGAGAAGAGGCGCTGTGCTCTCAGTCGGTCAGCGTGGCGAGGCGGAGACGTCCTAGAGCGCTCCAGGTGACAGCAATCACTGGCTACACTCATGACTAATTTAATCTCCTCCTTGCCATGTTCTCCCATCAGCCCAGCGCGGCAGGACCTGTCAAGAATCTCCGCCACGGTGTGACCGGGCTAGAGATGAAACAATTTGCTCAGCCAAACCGAGCTGGCTACCATCTGACTCAGGTGGTGTGATAACTCCTCCTGGCTTGGTGGGAGTTAATTTTGTTAGGGCCTATCAGGAAGGCATTTGATTAGCGTGTTCGAAGTAAACATGAATTCAGCACTTATTCTTAAGTCAGGCGCAGTTCTCAGCGTTTCACATGTTCCATCTCTTTCAAACCTCACATCAACACCACGGAGCAGGAACTGCTGTTAGGTGGAATTTACCAGTGAGCAAGCTGAGGGCCCTCGAGAGAGAGCCCCCTGCCCGAGGTCACGCAGATGGTAAACGAGGGAGCCGGGGCCTGCGCCCGCCCCCAGGGCGATGAATCTGGAGTCCGTGCCTGTCTAACCCCTTGCTCCATTTTATTGCACTTACGCAGCTCGTTTCTGAACTTGAAAGAAAGTCAATAACATTTTTATGAAACTTTCAGTATGTCAGATATTCTTTTAGTTTACACTGACTTTTTCCTTTTGTTAGTCTGAATATATTGGCTTTTACTCAATGTTTATTTCCTCTAACCTGATTTACAGGAATACCTGCCCTATCCCTTTAAACTGTGACTGTCACTCTGCCTTTCTGGACCTTAATCCCATACACAAGGCTGGGACAGCCCACCTTTGGTCATCTGTTCCAACCCTGGGCCCAAAGTTCCCCCCCTTAGGACGGTGGAACCTAGAACTTTGCACGGCTGAGGGCAACAGTGGGGTGTGGGTGGGAGATCTTTAACAGACAGAATGCAAAACAAAGAATACAAAATTAGGTCCAAAATGGATATTTATTTAAGGTGAGAAATCACCACACATTCAAGATTTTTAAAAAGCTGGAAAATACTACAAATTTTAAGAAACCCCCAAATACACACACACACACACACACACTATTTTAGTGGTTAACTGATTGACAATTTAAAAATACCTTCCCCTCCCTACATTTTCAGTCACCGGATTGTTGATTATCTCTTTGTGTGACCCTAATTTGGTGCTACAGTCGTTAATAAAGTAGAAAGCTAAGCCGGTCTTTTCTGTACCATAGCTGATCACAACATCGCTTTTTAAAAATGGCCCATGATTTTTATCTAGATGTGTGTGTGTGTGTGTGTGTGTGTGTGTGTGTGTATTTACAAATGAATTTGATGATTAGCAAAGAGGACACACGTCAGACATGTTTGAATCAAGATTCTGTAATTTCACACTTGCTTTATTGAACATTCTGAAATATCTTTACAGATGGCCGCAAAAATGGAATCTTTTTAGCTGTATCGAATGTGCCGTTGCCTCAGAAAAGGAGGGAAATGGAGGTACTTACGGTTGGATACGCTGCCTTTTGGGTGCGTTCCTGACGAGAGCACTTTCATCTGGGCAGACCTGGGTGAGGCCGGAAGTCCTCCTTACAACAATACACATTTGGTCATTGACAGACTCCCCCAGTGTCTGCTCCTGGCCAACACTCCCCTATTAGCACAACGCCAGGTGCTGCTGGACACTGGATGGCCACGTGACCTCTGGCACTGGCCTTCATTTCTCGGATTACGGTTACTTTAGCACAGCTAGGTAGTAGGAATATTCCAGAAAGCTACTCCTGCACCTAGAGAACCAATAATAATATGAAATGACTGAAGACCCCACAAATACACCCCAGTAACCCCAAACTGAATGTATCCTCAAATCAGCTTCCCTTAGCCAGGGCCCCAGACTGCATAAATCCCCATGAGTGGCCATGTGGGAGACAGAAAGGCTGAAGGACAGAAGGTCAAAGGCAGATGCCCACCTTCAGTCTTCACACACACCGTGGACTAAGCTCCAGGTATGTGGGGCCCAGAATTCCCTCCCCGAATGGCTTTGAACCTGCCTCCTGGGCTGCGGACCTTCTGGATGATGCTTACTCAGGCTCAAGTGATGGCCAAGCGAAGTCGGGGCTAGAAAGAAGAGGGGGCAGCCAGCACCTGGCAGCTGCCTTCGCCCACCCTGCCAGGGTCCAAGGAGTCAGTTATTCTCAATTTGCGCCAGGCCTAATTCATTATTCAGATGTAATTGCCTGGAGGGAAGGAGAGGACATATCTTCTTTAACAGTTTCTTAGCTGGACTTATAACTTAGATGTTCCACAATGAATGAGCCACACTTGTATTATCAGAATGAATAAGGAAAACATTATTCAATGTTATAATGAGCCAACAAAACTTTAAAAGCCAAACCTAGACGTCTTGTTTAGGAACTGTGTTTGGTGTGTCCAGAAAGTGAACCAGGGCACCTGTCTGCTAAAACTCTTCGGCCCCTGGGAAGAAGAGTGGAAGGGACTTCGGGATCCCTGAGCCTGTGGGACAGAGAAAGCACAGCCAATGCTGCCCCAGCTTCTGGAGAATGTGCCCAGGACAGCAGGACCCGGACTATGGCGCCCGAACCAGCAGAAGCACAGGTTCCCCGTGTAGGTGTGTAGCCACTGTGGCCAAGACTGATAGACATATGCCCCTAACGCCGCTCCTGGGGAACAGTGCAGACCATGGAGACCTCGCCGAGTCTGATCCCCCCTTCAGTTCGTGGGGTCAGGCACTCCATCTGCTCATGGTCCCATGGTCAGAATCTGCAATATTAGTAAAAAATTCTTGCATGAGAGGTAATGGTTCTCTTTGGGAAGACAAACATCAGTAACATGAAGCAGAATGGTCGGTTTTTATTACACAGCTATGTGAGCTTCTAAGCATGATTATTTGTGTTGCATAACCCTTCCAGAATGATCAACATAATTAGGACACATTATTAAGAATATGATCATGTAAACAAGCACATACCTTCTCACCATTCTCCACCTGTGGTCAAGTACCTGCCGCCGGTCCCCTGGTACCTAACCCTGATTCTGAGCCCCACATCAGCTTGGGCAGAAGGGGTTAGAGTGCACAGTTTTACTCTCTAAGAGGTTGACCTGCACATCTGGGTCTCTGGCGATTGAGACAGCAGTCCTGGCTGGTGACAGGGACTTCCACGTGTGGGCTTCCCTCTTGCTTACCTGCTATCTGGTGTCCTACGTACTAGATCCAATTGCGTAGCCCCCATCCTCTGCTAAAAAGCCACCAGGCTTGGTGTTCAGTGCAGCTGTCTGATCCACGTGGTTTTCTGCCCCACATTGCTCAGGCAAAGCTGGGAGGGAGAGACCAGAGCCCCACGAAGGCTCCTCAGTGTGACTCCCTCCTAATGATCCTTTTCCAATCAGAAGGGAGTGATTTTCCTCCGCCTCATTATTTTCCTGCCTAGATTTCTGCCTCTCGATGCTGAGTTTCCCCTTCTATTAACAAGCAACTAGGAAGTTACATTCACCAGTACTTTGCACAAATCTTGTAGTTTGAGAGCCTGACCTTTGACTGACCTTTGGGCATAAGTGGTCTCTTAAAGCGGCAATGCCTGCTTTTTCTAAATGTATTAAAAGACATTAGAAGAGATTCTGCTGCTTTCTGGGATTCCCTCTGGAGAAAATAAAACACACACGATACAGTTATCTTGTATTCAGTTGGTGGGGTGCCTTTTTGCACTGTTTAGATGCCAGATTCCATGAGGTGGCCTGGATACTTGATATTCAGAAAACTAGCAAGAAATCTGCATTTCAAACTGATGCTAAACACAAATTAGACTCACTCCCTCTCCTAGGACAGGAATAGTACCTGATAAACACACCGGACACAATGTACATGGATTCAGTTAACAGTTATTGAGCACCTGCTGTGTGCAGGACACCGTGTCGCATGCCATACTGAGTTCTTTGTGAGTCAACAATGTAGTTTTACATGGACATCTGGAGATTTTTAAAACCTCTTAAAAGAAAATAAGCACAATGTAATCAGATAGATGATGGAGTAAATATCCCAGAAACTGGAAAGAGCGGTTGGCAATGCATGTTCAGGTTGGGATGGTAAAGGGAATCCATGATTTGAATGTTCTTTCCCACGTTTTCTTTTATTCTAAGGTTTCCATAAGGTTTCTTTCCCCAGCTCCAATAATAAGTCGCCCAAACCCGTCAGCGGCTGCTCAGGCCTCCTCTGACGGCACACCGCTTTTCATGGTCTGGAGTCATGAAATACTCACATTCATACACAGACTGGCAGCTTGCAAATACTTTATGTGTTTAGGTTTATAGTACAACTTTCAAGGAAATATAGTCTCCCCTTAAATGTCACGAAACACCAACAGCCATACTTGTCTCATCCTTAAAGCAAGGTTTGCCATTCCTTTATTAGAACAAGTACATTTGAACATGACCAGGACGTTCTGAGCAGTGCTGTGGAAGGACTGTGGGACTGGTTTGTGAAAGACTAGAATCTGATGTAAATCCTGCCACTCGACAGCATTGTGGGTTTGTGCGAGTTGGCCCAGAGCCTTGCTTCTTCATATCTGGGACTAGTCATCACGTTTATTTGCCACAATATGTCAAAGGGTTGTTGTGAAAACCCATGTAATAACACAGGTGTCACTCAAATGGAAGGCATCACTGTTATAACACTGTGAAATACACTCTTAGGTGTGGCTTGTGGGTTTTTTTTCACTTGTGGTTAACAGTTATCAATGTTGTCTTTGTAATTTTCTTCAGCAAACTTTATAGAAGGTTTCTTTCCTAATTACTTTCTCTAGCTTAGGATAAAACATGGAGACTCCCACAGAGGTGTGCACCTTGATCTCTGTTTGAGAACAGAAACCCTCCAGGGCTGTCACCCATACCCAGACTCACTCCCTTTCCTAGTGAGCGTGGCACTGACTGGTCCCAACCGGAGCAAAGGCTCGCTGCCTCTCTGTATCCTCAGCTCCTGCCTTCTCCCCCTTTTAACCTCCTCCTTCAGAACAGAAGCAAAAAGGCACAATTGCCAAATATAAAGTGGAGAAGCTAAATCTCTGTAAGTGTCCCCCTACGCCCTCTGAATCACAGGCTTTTCTCGTGCATTTGAACTTTGACAGTGGTGGTCAAAAAGAACCTGGGAAGACTTACAGAGTGAAACGCAGCACCTGAACCACAGACTTCATCGGGATTGGTGAAGATACCGTTCCAGGACAAATGCTGGGAAGACAGTGGTCTGGCTGGTCTGGTCTCTTCAACCAGATCGTAGTGGGAAGAGCAAGGGAAGAAAGACAGGTGCCACTGCAAAACACACTGTATGTGTGACAGTTCAGGAAATTCTACAGGAAAATACAGGTGAGAGGCACATTCTCCATTCTTTAGCTCATCGTTCTCTTCCAGGCCTGGGACACGAAGTGCAATTATAGCATCTGTTTGTCATCTAGGACGATGCGAGCTGTGCGTCTCACTCACTGGGGAACTTGAGCTTCTTTCAGTGGAGGCATGAAATCCAGCTACGAAGCACCAAGTACCTATTGTTCTGGCAAGATCATGAAGAAGAGGGCTTAAGCTCTGAACAATTCCTCTATCTCAACCGTAATTAAACCAAATAGGTGTGTGTGTGCGCGCGCTCTCCTTTTCCTTCATCTTCTAAGGAAAAATAGTGAAAAGAAGGAAATTGGAACCAGAAAATATAGAGGAGTCTTGGCTAACATTAGAGACTGAATGCTTTTTATTTTTCTCCACCACTAGCTCTCTACATAATAATAGGCCTGTAGTTTCAAAAATCTATGTGTTGAATATGATAGAAATAAGAAACCAATCAAACCCTTAATTCCATAGTTAGATGGCCAATGCCTTGCATTTGGTTAGGTCACCTTCTGACGCGGCATGCCGGGCTATTCTGTAAACGATCTGATGGAGTGGCCAGAAACCCCAAATTAAAGCCATATGGGAGCTTACTGTGCATATTAAATTGTGTGTAGCAGTGTTAACAGCATCTTGATTTGTGGCTGCAAGTAATAAATGAATTATATTAATTTTGTAGCTGCAAGCTAATTTCTCCAGAATTACTTTTTAATAACCAAGCATCATGTTCGCTGGTAAGATTTAAATACATTTAGGAACAAATTTGTAGACTTTTAAGTAATGCTAGATTATCATTTTGAAAGCTTAAGAGTTCATTTACTATTTCCCCTAACACCACATTTTTGAGAGACAACAGTTTTGCTCAAACCAGGTGTGTTGTTGGTAGAGGTCGCCATGCCAGTGCAGCCAGGTGAAGGCTGAATTGTTGCAAGTATTTCCCCCCCTATTTACAGGTGATTTGTCTTTATCATACAACTGATCATTTTCTCTCCACTGCTGGAATGAAACTCATCATACTTCCGTATCAGCACAAGACTTTGAAAATCATGGCTGGTTGTCTTAAGTGTGGCTGTTTAGTTTGGTGGTCAAGAGTGTGGGTTCTGAACGTGAACTCCCTCGGACTGAATGTTTACCTTGCTACTTATCAACCATGTGACCCTGGGCTAGTTTTTGTGCCTCAGCTTCCCGAGGGAGGTGATGATAGTCTGTACCCCAGGCATTTGAAGGGATTCAATAAGAAGGCACTCATACAGTGCAGAGTTGAGACTTGCCTGTAATTTCTGGGGGAGTATGAGGCTCATGGGGAGATGGTGAGGCTGCTGGTTAGACCAACCTGGGTGGAATCCAAGATCTACCCTTTATTGCTCTTGGACAATAAATGAGCTTGGACAAGCTGTTTCACCGCTCTGGTCTTCAATCCTCCATCTTTGTCTGTAAAATAGAATTCTCCTACTACGCCCATCTCCCTGCCCCACTGGGCGGAGCTTATGAGATGAAATGTGTAGTATAGCATAGTGCTGGGCATGTGATACTTCCAATCAATGTCATTAATATTCATTTCCTTTCTCTTCCATGGGAGGTAGCCTCGTTTTAGTATTTGGGGTGGGGGTGGAGATTGTCACTAAGTCAAATGACCTATTTCCCCTATGTGTTTTTAGGGTCCATGTCAAAGGGGACTTCTCACTGTAGGAAATAGTGGTATGGAAAACCTACACTTGCAAACAATATAATAAATGTTTATATATGATTTTAAAAATATACCATATTATTTTTACTACAGACTTTTCTTCCTAATTATATTTAACATTATATAATGTTAAAAGTAGTTGGCCTTGCTGAGTAAGCAATGAAAAAGGAGATAGAAACATAAAAACTAGCTTATACTTAAAAAAATTACTATGGGTAATCTGTGTATAAGTAATTAGAATTATACCACCAAAAGTACTCAACTCCTTTACAGATAATAAGGATAATCATTATTTATTGAGTATTTACTATGTGCCAGACATGCTGAATGATTTACATGTGATATCTAAGTTAATCTTTCCCTATTTTCAAAGGATAATATCTTTTTTCATTTCTGTATCCACCATGCCTAATGCAGTGCCTGAATAATTGTACAGTACTAGGTGTCTATTGGATGAGCGGGGATTCTTTCGGCCTTGGTTCCTCAGGCCCTAGGAAAGCAGGGGTTGTACAGGGACCGCTCACTACTGAGTCCACCCTCTCCTGGCACCTTTCACAGCAGCTGGTGCAGGCTGGCACTTCTGAACAGCACGTTGCCTGGGTCAAGGACACCTAGGCATCCTGCTACGCCAGAAACTCCACAAGATCGGGGAGCTCGTCTCTTCCCACCTCACTGTATCCTCACCACCGAGAGCAGTGAAGAGCAGAGACTCATCAGAGCAGAGACTCAATAAGTAAGGGTTGCGTCAACTCCTTCACGTTCCTCCCTCTGTTGAGACAGAAAAATGTGAAGGCTAAGACATGCCATGTGGAGTTTCTGCTGAAGGCATGGAGCAAGTGCCAAACGATTGGACTTAAGAACATGGCTTACTTAGAATCCACACAGTGGGGGAGCCTCTGACCATTTGGAAACACGAATGTATGTAGTCGACAGGGGGAGAGATAGTAGAAGCAGGAAAAAGAATCCTTGGGAAAAGTATACGACCTCGGAGAAGACGGGGAGGAACTGGTGGACAGCCGTTTCGAGGCACTGCTCTGCTATAGAGGTACGCAGACCCGGCCACATGCTATGGGAAATGGGAAGTGTGTGTAAAGGCAGGGCTCACAGCACTCAGAAAGAACTAAGACAGTCTCTTTTCTGGCAGATGGGACCCTCTGAGGAAGGCCAGTGATGCCAGGGGCAGAATGTAACTAGGGCCATGCAGAGGCAATCAGTGTGGTCAGGACACCCACCCCAGGGGCACGGATAAGGGTTGGATGGGCTGCAGAAATGGTCCTGTTGGGTTTGGTGTTCAGTGCATGCTGTTAGCCCGCAGATGGAAGACATGCTCTAGAACAGTGGCCACCTGAACTGCCACAAGGGATTTTAAAACAATTAAACATCTATTGAGAACCTATGATGTTTAAGGCAGAGAGCCACAATAGTCCACAGAGCATATACGATGAGGTCTCGTCTCTTGAGGATTCAGAGTCTAGGAGGGGAGGTGTGGCAGAGATTGCTAAATGCCCAGCCAATGCCTATTGACCCCTTCTTTCATGCTTCCAAAACATCATTTTATTCCAGGTGGCAATATGCTCTGATTTAAAAAAACTTCAATATATTTTTCCAGCTTCTCTTCAATCTATAGGTGGTCAGTGAGATTTAAGTAGAAGTAATTGGATGGGGCTTCCATAAATATTTTCTAAAGGGGTTTGATCAGGTGGATGGGACACCCCTTTGCCATCCCTTTTATTCTTAATTGGGATGAGGATACAATGGCTAGAACTCCAGCAGCCATCTTGGGCCATGAGTTGAATTTGAGAATGGAAGCCCCACACTAAGGTTAGTGGAGAATAGTCAAAGGGGCCTCTGGTGTCCCTGAACAGCCATACAAATTTAAAAAAAAAATTTCTTTTCTTTTTGCTTCCTGTTACCACTTTTTTATATGAGAGAGAAATAAATCTTCATTTTGTTGAGGTCACTTAGTAGAACATATATACAGTCTAATCCTGATAAAGGAGAAAGGACAAACACTTAAGAAGTTCAACATGAGAGTCATAGAATTCAGCTCAAAAGAAGAAACGCCTAATCAGTTAGAAAGACAACAATTATTAAGAGGGTTCAGAAGAGAGAAAAACCTTTCATCTTTTTTGCTGGAGGTAAGGCAGAGAGCAAGGAGCTAAGGTATTGTGACCTTGAGCCTCTTGGGTGCTGTATACTATCTCAACTAGTTGGTAGTAAGAGGTTAGTGGTGGGGCTGGGTTCTGCCCCAAATGTGACTCTAAGCCTTTCTGATCCTAAACTGCTCTGTGCTATGCTGTCCCCCCAACCCGCCCCCCCCTGCCCGGAGCACTACCTTAAAAGGTCAGACTGCAATGCATCTATGATGTTGGCATACGAAGAAACCAGTCATATGATTTCTCAGGATTGCAATCCCCAGGCAACGGAGGAGGGGGGGCTGCTGAGGAAGAAAAGTGACACCCCACGCTTGGTAGGGGTAAGGGGGCCAGCTCTCTGATTCCCACACCAGGAGTCATCAGTGGGGTCCACAGGATTGTGAAGCCACAGGGCTCAGACCCACGCACACCACAGTACCCCAGATTCCATCAATCTGCTGAAGGAGGGAGCACACACGGGATCTGTGCATCCACCTTTGGAAGAAATGTCCTGATCCGTGAGGTCTGTGCCTACAAACCCCACTCTTTCGCTTGCGTTCCTTGTGAACAAAGCTCGGAGATGAGATGCTCCTTCTGAACAGTTGCTTTTCCCCCATTCAGCCAGCTGCTTTTCCTCTTAGCTCTCCCACACTGCCAGAAGGGCGCCTGGAGAAGGCAGCTCCTGTTGCAGTCTCTGGTTCCAGCAGGATTCTGTGACCCGGGGAAGTCTGTGCGGATTTCAGAGGCTGTCTGGACCAACAAGACGCGGAGCAGACGCGATGCTGTTCTCAGCCGGGCGGCGGGTCACCTTGAAGCAAGGGTGGGGGAGACCGCATCTATTCTGCTAGTGACTTAACAGAACGGCCTTAACATTTTTTAAAAAGCCATATTCTCCCAGTTCCAGATGCATCCTTACTTTCTTGCCCTTTGCTCAGACGGGATGAGCAGTAATCAAACTCTCAGTATCTGAGCGGCCTTAAAGAGGCCCAGCAATCCCGGCCACAGTAGCAAAGAGGGCAGGTTTTGTGCGCGTCTGCGAGAAAGCAGTTGCTCCATTGTCGCGACAGCTAGGGGACAGAGGGCTCTCTACCTGAGGCAAACTCCTCTTTTTCCCTGGAGGGCACACTTCCCCCTCTTTCCCCGACCCCTTTGCTCCTGCCCTCGTGGGATTTGACTGAACAGGTGCTCACACAGCCGCTCAGAAGGGCTCGTTTAGGACCCGCAGCACCCTTTCCCAGCAGCTGCTCGGCACCTTCGCCCCTTGGAGCGTGGTTGCGGTGCACGCCCAAGGCCCCGGCGCTACGATGGGGATGGGAGAGCTGAAGGGCCGCTGCCCCCCTGGAGAATGGGGCGCAGGACTCCAGGCCTCGGCTCAAGAAGTCCCGCAAGCCGTGGGAAGGGCGGGACAGGGGCAGCTCTTAGCGGAATTTGCAGCCGCCTCCGTGATCCCCATTGCGGCAGACGTGGCGGGTGACGGGGTGACCCCCGGTCCCTCCACTCCGGGCCTGGCGCCAAGAGGTCTGCCTCTCCTGGGTTCAGAGCGGGGTCTCTAGGGCCAGCTAGGTCTGGCTCACAGGCCGTGAAAACCCTTCCTGGTCCGGGTAGGTCAGTGCGCTTACCAGGTGCAGACCCGGAGCCCCAGGGCGCCCACTGTGGGTGGGACATGGGCAGTGCAGCGTGTGCCTCTGTGCCTCTGTGACAACTGCGGGGCGGGGTGCGGGGAGGAGGCGGTCAGCCACCTCCTTCCCCGCAGGAGTCACCTCCGAGGCATCTTTGGGCCGGAGCCCCTGCACCGCAGCAGCAGTGGCCGATGGCCCCGGACGCACGAGTGGGCTGCAGTAGCCCGGCCATGGTGCGCAGACCCCCTGCCCAGGCGGGCCCAGGCGGGCCCAGGCTCGCCTGGGCGGGCTCCCTGCCGGGCGGGCTCCCTCCCGTCACCGCTGGACCCATTTCTGCGGTCCTCACAGGCCTTCGCCGCTGTTCCCCCTCTGCCCCCTGAAAGGCAAACCAGGCAGATACCAGAGGGTATCTGGAGGGAGGTCACTGACACCCTGGTGCTTATTCTAGAAGAGGCGCAGTTCTGCTTCAGAGGGTGGGCTCCCCCAGCTCTATTCAAGTAGGTTTTTGGTGGCCTTTTGTCAGGAAACTTATAATCACACAGAATTTAGCCTCTAATCGGCCAGACTTATTTAAAGGGCACAGAGTCAAACCTTCCATTTTTAACAGCCACTCTGGTGTTTGCTGGAAATTTGCCACCGAATTTCGGCTGGAGCTGAAGGTTACCAGGATTTATCATTGTTTCCCCAGGATGTTTAACCCTCGTGGGCTCCTCTTTTTTCATTTAAGATACTTAAAAAAAAAAAAAAACCTTGTAAGCGCTTTGGCCATTTTGTTTAAGAAATTTGTTTTACCTTGTACGGCTTTGAAATCCAGGAATATTTCTGAAATAAGGAGGAGGAAGTTTTGGACACAGAAAGCAGCTGTGTACCAGAAAATGGGAAGTATGAAGAAATATTACAGCTAATAGATATCCTTTACAAGTGTAAATATCTATGTTTAATTGCTTTAAAAATGTGGGGTGGAGAAAACACAATTATACATTATGATAACAAATCTGTACAGAAAATCTCCAAACAACACAAAACAAGTGCTGAAAATTTTTTTTATGATTGAAATACTTTTTCCAAAATTATGACCCCACCTACCCAAATATGTTGCCCCATCTGCAAATACTTGAAGAGGAATTGTTACCAATTGAATGCATTTAGAATTGTCCTTAATAAAAAGAAAATTGCATAGCTTTTTTTTATATTGTTGCACATTTTCAAACATACCTTCCAATATCCTTGTCAGCTTGGTGTTATTTTCCATATATTAAATTTCCAATTTTTCAGAAATACATAATATATAATTCCTAATCATTATAAACACATCATTTTATTCATCTTATTTTAATAACATGCATTTTTATAATTACTGTACAACTGAAATAGACAGTGAGTTATGCTGGATGCATGTCTTTATTCAAACAGTATATTCTGAGACACCTCGTTCAAACAAATTGTGAGTTTAAAAGAAAAACCAAAAAAACAAAACAAAAATCTTCCTGTAAAAACAGAATCACAGTGCTTTACAGACAAAAGGAAAGGAAAAGGAGTTCTCATAAGAAAAGAGGTTTATTATTACATAGAAAATTCTCACAATAGTTGAAACACACTTCAGGAACTAGGAAACACCTTAGATAGAGTTGTGCCAATTACTCAGCCCACAAGCATCTGCTTTGTCTTAATTAGATGGGGGGAGGTGAATGACCACTGTTTATTTTCATTTTCCTCATTAATTATGAAAAACTGCATTTAATTCATCTTGCATGGTGAGAGACTGGCTGCGCAGATGTAAGTCGTAAGGGAAGTGGCTGTCGGTGGGCAACCTGAACATGGCACCCTGCCCAAGGGGACCCCTGGGTGGCACTGCACAGTAATGCATGCCGTAATTGTAATTTTTGCCATAGTCCAAGGTTTCTTCTTGCTTCAGAGAAAATATCCCATTATAGTTAATTGGGGGAGGACTTAAGGGACCTTCAAACTGAGGGCTGGCACACTCAGGGGAAGCGCTTTCATAGAAGGATTCATACGCACTGCAATAATTATAGGGTTTCACGGGCTTGGAATTATCAAGAGTTCCATGCCCTGGGGGGGTGGTGAGCTCAGGGCTGTGGTAGGGCGGGTAGAAAGTGGAGTAGGGTGACCGGGTGTGATGCGCAGCCTCCCCGCCCTGCCCCATCAGGAAACTCCTGGCGTTGAGCTGCAAGCAGCCAGCCACCAAGTTTGTAGTTGGCTGGGAAAGACCTTTGCATAAGTTTTGGACGAACGTGAGCAGGTCAGGTCTCTTGCCGATTCTTAGAATTTCCGAAAGTGCCCAAATGTAGTTTTTGGCCAGTCGTAAAGTTTCAATTTTGGACAGTTTTTGGGTTTTAGAATAACAGGGGACCACTTTTCTTAAATTGTCCAGAGCGTCGTTGAGGCCGTGCATCCGGTTCCTCTCCCGCGCATTAGCTTCCTGTCTCCTGAACTTGACCCTCTCGAGTCGCAGCTTGGTCGTCTTTTTTTTTCTAAGACCCCTCCTTCTGGGCAAGCCATTTTCATCTTCCTCTTCCCTGTCTTCCTCCTCTTCCTCTTTCTCAGTTTCTTCTCCCGGGGCTCTTTTGATGCTCTTTCCTCGAAGGACAATCTGTTTGGAAAAGCTTTCTGGTTTCTTAATTTGCTTCTGGTCCTCGCATTCTCTAGAAAACTTTCTGCACATCTGGGATTCTGGCATTACAACAGACTCATCAAACGGTAGTGTTAACATGGTTCTCTAATCTTAAATTACCTGAAAAATGCCAATATTTAAAGTGTTTTCATTTTTAAAGTTTATACACTTCAAACATATTGAATGACTTAATCATAAAAATGCAAAACCACGTGAAAAGAAACTGGTTCCAAGACTCATTTTTTTTACATTAAATATAATTTTTGAGTTTGGGCAGATTAGTCATTATGACAAACATTGACACATGCAATAGGATTAATTTCTACAAGCAGATTATCAAAAGAAAATAAAACATGAGGCATTTATAGTAATACCACCACCATCTCCATTTCTCTTTGATTTTTTACAGGTTTCTAAATATACAAAAAAGGGCATGGAATTTTAGCAAATGCAAAACATGATACAGCAATATAGAATTTCATTAGTTCTAATTCCCCTGAGTAGAAATGAGAGGAGGCACCAGTTTTTAAAATAAAAAGTGCTCTCTCTCCATTAGCTGACAAATTTGTGGGTTTTTTAAAAAGCCTTAACTTTATTTGCTGCATTATGTAACCGTGGATTCAGTTAAGTGGCTGTTGCAAACATACAATTTTTTTTTAAAAAAATTAATCAGAGTCAAATTTAAAACTGATTTCTCTGGGATCAGTAAAGAAAAATGTAAAAGAGCACTATTTTCCAGCCTTCACACACAAAAAAAGGGGGTGGGGAAGGATTAAGCTAATTTGGAATAAACTCCATAAATAAATTTAAAAAATAAAAATCACTGGCATTGTTTCAAATCAAAGAAAATGTTGCGACTGCTTTTCCATTTACATTTTCTCTACATGTAATTGTCTGTTTACTGCTGTTCAAATTATCCTGGACAAAAAACGCTCTCGGAGTGTTTTTGTTCTACGAGCCACAGAAGTCTCCCTCTAGCTAATATCTGACGGGAACGGTCCAAGGATTCTGACTGCAATTGTGCACGTGTGTTCAGAATCCCGAATGAAAGGGGAAAATAATTTGTGTTTCAAATGCAATTTTGGCTTTCGTTTGGTGAAGCAGCAAGTATTTCCATCTAAAGTCCTCAAACAAATAAGCAGGTTAAAACAGAGACTTTTCAGTTTAACTATCTCCACACACACACTCACACACACACACACACACACACACACACACACACAAACTCTTAGTAATGTCCACATACTTGCAGTGTTACATAGTAGCAGTGAAAGTATGTGATAATTGCATCATAAGAATGAAATATAATAAGAAGTTATAGATGGCAAAGAGCATATAAATACTATAAGACAGTGACACTGTATCTTTAAATACTTGCATGCAAAGCCAGCATCAATTGAAGTATATCTTTATTTATATTACCTTAGGTTTTAATTTCATTCAATAATCAGTTTTCATTTTGGATCTTCCAAATCTTTTCAGGCTGAGTGTCGCATCGTCTCCTGGAGTCTCTAGATCTGTGTGTATCTGCACTATCTCATTGATCTCTAAAAAGTGACATTGATGCCAACTGCCAGAGCTGGTACCCATGCCATCTGCTAGTGACGTCACAGGGCAGAGAGAACCATGTGATCCTCTCTCTTGGGACCTTCATTCTGCACTGATCATCTGGCATCCCTGTAAGTGGGTACCAGCATTCATGCATCAACACAGAAGGTTAGACTGATAGGAAAAAAATCTGCACCAGCATTTCACATACAGTAGGTGCGTTTCTCCTCGAGCTGCTCCGGCTTCACAGGCAATCTGCAGGAAGGGCTGTATTAGTGTTCAGTTTTGCCCTGCCGACGGTGCAACTGTTAGGTAGTCATTAATATTCCATTCATTTACAAGGTGGGCTTTTGTGTGAGCGAGAGGCTTTTTTTTTTTTGTCATTGTTGTTGATGTTTTGTGAAGATCACCATCCCATTTGTGCACCTGGGTACCCAGGGAAAGAAAGCCGTGAAAAAGAGCTGAAATCAGGAAAATGGTCTTGAGATGCTTAACCAAACTAAGATTTGTGTCAGCACACAGGGATCAACAGAGGTCTCCTTATTTCCTTGTTTTGTTTCATGACATGCAACTTACCGGTGTGTGTCTGTGTGTTCCCTTACTAACGTGGAAGACTTCTGTGCTTCTTAGGAATTTGGAATAAAAGAACAGTTTCTGCGTCTGGGGGCTGTGAAAGGCATCCTCAGGTGCTCCGCTCTCTACACTTGCTGGTACCTTTCAACAACTTTTCAGAGAGATCCTCTGTGTCTGTGTACAAAATGCAGAAAGGATTGCCAGTCCACTGTGAGCGATCTCAGACTGCCTCCTTATGTCCTCTACCTAAAGCCACAACTTTGCTCTTCATTGTCCCCGATCTCTTTCCAGTGTGACTTGCTTGTTCCTTCTAATTTCATTTCAGTCACAATAGAGATAAAAATGATCACTTAGGTTTTTTTTCTTTCTTCCCCTGGAATTCTGCTGTGGATTTTAATCAAAATGAGCTTTCCTGATTTTTTTTGAGCCTCCAGATTTTTTCTTTCTTCTAAAGTTTTTCTCACATTTTTCTCCCTCCAGACCAATACCAATTTAGGTATCTTGCCATTCTCATATTAGTGTCCAATTGTTTTTCCCTGGAAGATTTATTTCATATTTATCTGTCTTCCCCATGCCCCCCTTTGGGTTTCTTAACAAAAGCAGGGTAGAAACAGTTAAGCAACGCTGGCAAAGCTTTCTAAATAAAACGAACTGTGAAGCCAGAAGCACACTCCACCTTCCTCTCTCTTTCTCTATTCCCTATCCCCCTCGACCCCACCCAAAAAGGACATTTTATTTCAGGATTGCCTGTCAGTAAAGTAAAAAGTGTTCTTTAAAAAAAATAAAAGTTTGAAAATAGACCAACACCACCTTTGTTGTTTGACAGCGGCGTAATCTCCTTCTATAACGTCAGACAGTATGCTTTTGGTATTAAAGTAATCCCTGGCAGAGCTGTGACTGTCGAGTCTGGGTTAGCACTCCCCTTATCCAGCCCAGTTTTGAAAGGCTGCGAATTCTGCCACTTTAATGCCCTTTGGTTCCAAACTGGCATCGGGGCTCTTGAACTAAATTCAGTTTTGTTCCTCATACCCCACTCATTTCAATCCCCCTCAACAGTTATTTGACTTTGTCTGGACAGTTCTAGAAAAGGTGGAGAAATTGGCAAAGGGGAGAACCGTGCTAGGTAAAAGAGGATAATTTTATTCTCTCAATAGTCCAGTAAAATAGAAACATGCAAATTTAAAATAAAGGACCATAAATTCATAACTTAAAATACGTAGATTGGCCTAGTTCATGCTTTTTAAAAATTGGACCTAGCAAGGCACTTCAAAATGTCACGTAAAGGAATATTACTGCTAATGGGTGCATTGAGTCTATTTCATGCAGCTTTTGATTTAAAAACTACACAAACTTTTAAACTTTGTCGGCACAGAAAATTTCTATAGGAAGACCAAATGCAGAATTCTGTTTGTTCTCATATATGGTTTAATTTTTAAATGCAAAGGAACATAAGTATCAGAGTCGCAAGCCACAAAACAGCCAGCCCTATCATGAATGTTGCATGTTGCATCATATTCAAAACTTGCAAAGTCTCCAGCAGCTGCCTTGTATGACAGGCATCAAGAACAGGAGAATAAAAATCCAAGAAATAGACAACATGACATGTCAGTAGAAAATTATCACCAGTGTGGCTCATCACAAGCATGGATTTTGTATTTTATCTTTGCCACGCGCAAATGAGAAACAGTTTTTGATGAAAACATTTGGGGCTGTTCTATTTCTGCCTTTTTTGGTGCTGGTGGTAAAGTGGTGGGGATGGGGGTGGGTGCAGAGAGACGCTATGCTGAAGTTTTCTGAGTATTAATCTATTTTCTGAATTTCTTAGATGAGTTTTCCCCCCCCAAAAGGAGGAAAACAAAAAGTTGTTATGTCAAGATTTAGCAAGGATTCAGTATGTTTGTACAATAATCTTTCAAAAGAAATTTCTTTATGCATTTTCTACGATAGTTCCAGATATGCAAATGCATGTGCTGTTAATATGCATTCATAACATACACCAAACTGCTGTTCTACTCTCTGCGAAGAAAGCGTGTTAACACCGATACTCCGAGTAGAAACACGTTCTGAATTACAGACAAATACTCAGGGTAGGGGGAGTGTATTACCATCATTTCTGTGTTTTCTCATTTTACAGCGATCACTGCTTATCCGAGTTTACATCTATAACTCAATTTGATATTAATCTAATAGATATGATCTTTGCTTCCAGGGACATGGCAATTTATAGTAGTTTGGTTTTTTTAAGTGCCCAATGTCTGTCTGCCTCTCTCTTGCTTTCACTGGGTAAATATATTTGCATCTATTTCATTTATAGAAATGACCCACTGAACATTTGAATACAATTTGCAAGGCAGGTGAAGCCAAAAGTCCAAATTAAGATTTTAAATGTTGTTCTTTTGGGGTTATCCTGTTGGTACCTGTGTCTTAGCAAATGGGGGTTCTATGGACTTCCTTTTCTATAATTTAGGAGATCAGATGGGAACCTGGCAGGCATTGTTTCTGGCTTCGCAAGGGTAGAAATAAGGTGAGTCAACGGAATGTGGACAGATGCCAGGCAGGATCAGGCAGCAAAACCTCAAGACCGGAATTTTTTCCCTAGAATTAGGATACCTCCTGAGAGAGATTTTGCACAACTTTCCTATCGCCTCACCCCCGCCCCTGCAACCCTTTTTTTTAAGCACTTGGACAAATGCTTCAGGGCAGCAGGGGGCCGTGTGCCAGCCCAGTGTTAATCCCTGGAGTTTTAACTCTGTAATCTCCATTGGTTTGAAAGAGTTTTCTGGCGGTGGCAAGCCTCCCACTTTGGAAAACAGCCTGTGGGATTTGACTAAAAGTATTTAAGTGATAAGGCAAAGCACAGAACAATCTTATTCCTCTTGAAGCCTTAGAGGGCTTAAAATATCATTTAAACATAGGCATCTAAATGCTTTGTATATACATATATCTGTATCTATATCTACATTTTACACACAAGGATTACTTAGACTAAAGAGACAATCTGGAAATAATTGGAGGGCAACGTTTGGATTGCTTTTTTACATTTACTTGAGAGTGAAGACTAGACTGAATTGTACTATTATGATGCAATAAATTATATTGTGGTTTATGCAGCTCGCACAACACTGCGGCATCTAGTCCTCCGTTTTAGCCCTTACGCGAAACAGCACATCAGCCCTTTCCAGAAATGCCTTTGTGTTTTATTCACTAACCTGCATTTATTCAATGCATTTTTCAATTGGTTGTTAAATAAAGTCATCTAAACCTGCCAGTTAAAGCTTCTACCAGTGTGAGGAAACCAGTATTGTTGGACCAATTTGCGATAATTCCAGCCATTGGTTAAAGAAATAACAACTGTGCTTTACTAACTTCTGTGATCTTGCTATAAACAAGTGAATAAACAAATGCATAGTTTTCTTTAGGCTTACAAATATTAAGAATTACTATCTCCGATTAATGCTTTTTATGATACTGAATTAGAAATTTTTGTTGTATTCTAATCAATGTATTTTAATGGTTATTTTTAAAATTTTATTGAATTTATTGGGGTGACATTGGTTAGTAAAATTATATAG